>WEIT01017803.1:90854-120758 GCA_013389985.1 Dryoscopus gambensis
GCCACCAGTTTACTCTGGAATTCTAAAAACATACATAAATCTATCATACACAAGGAATTTTATTATTACTTTAATTCTGTTCTATTTATTCACTATTATTTTATCATTATTTTAATTTTATTATTATTTTAATTCTGTTCTAGTAATTCATTATTATTTTATTATTATTATTTTAATTTTATTATTATTTTAACTCTGTTCTATTTATTCACTATTATAGAAGCAGACTGAATAAACCCAAGGAATTTTATTATTATTTGAATTCTGTTCTATTTATTCACTATTATAGAAGCAGACTGCGACTAACGACATTGCAACTGCAGAGAGAGAATTCCAGATAAAGATCTGGAATATTTCCCTTTCCACTGAGAAAAAATTTCTCCTCTTTCCATCAGTGCCATTGCAGTTGCAGGTGTTTACAACACACTGACACATAAAACAAACTTTTGGTATTATGGAGCAGGTAATATTTACCAAATGAAAAAATTGACATTTTTTGCTTTGGAAAAATGACAGTTTCTGACACTGATGGAAATCTTCCAATGTTTTCTCATGCAAACAGGAAAGGCATCCTGGAGGAAAAAAAAAAAATTATTCCCATTTGGGCAAGTTTTGTCTTGTTAGTTCCAATTGCAGGGAGAAGCACGACGCCTAATCTTTGGCTGTGCATGAGCATCATAAACTGCCTGAGGGACTGGCAGGAAGGGACAGAAAAAACAACAGCTACAGCCATTTTCACATCAGAACACAGCTGGAAGGAGAGATAATAATGATACCCTCCTTATGCATAACGTTCCTGTGTTTGGAGCACCCGGGGAAGATTTTATTCTTCTCTGGAGAGCGACTGCCCGCAAATCAAGCTGCAGATTGTGCTGAGAAGGGGTTGTCTGCTCTTCCAAATTGGGCATCTCCCTCTCGCAGGTGAACAGTGTGGGAAAAGAAAAAGGAAACACAGAACCAGAGGAAATCGGGATTTGGGTCCTAACAGTGAAGGAAACAAATGCGAGGGATGTAAAGGGATCTTTTCTCTGCTATTCTGTTATTCATGTGAATCCTGCTCTGGAAGCACATCCTCATTGTTCTGACACAGGACACATCCAGGATCCCGAACCCAACAGGCTGATGTTTGTCTGTTTGCCTTGCAGGATGCCAAAAGTCTTTATCAATAACACGGAGCTGTTCCATTCCTCACTAAAATTAAATTTTAATTAAAAGCACACCCAATCTGTCAATGCTAGCAGTTAGTTCTTCACATTGAAATAGAGAAATTTCAAGATGAAACTATAAAAATATTGTAGTTATCACTCGGGCAGCTCCTGTGGACTTCAGCAGAAAGTGCTGGATCCATACCCAGAACACTTCAGGAAACTCTTTGGGATTGTGCAGCCAGGAAAGCCAGAAATATATCCATGCTGGATGAATTCACTCCAGTGCTCCACCAAGTCCAGCAGCTGCACTCCCACCACACTGCACCACGTTTTCACAGCCCAGGGTAGGAGAAAGGGAGCTCACACCCACTCAGGAACGGTGTCAGGTTTCTGGAAATACAAGTTTGCCCAAAATTTCTTGCAGGTGAAGTGACCTTGTTGAACAGCACTTACAGGAAATACTGAGGCCCTCATAAAATTGCACTTTCTAGGCGGGATGGAAACCCCTTTAATCATTGATTGTGCACCTTGGATAACTGGTCCCATTTCAAGATTCCCAGTGGATATTCTTGTGGTACTCTTATTTTTTTTTCCAACTCCATTCTTCATTAATCATTTGGATGCATTTGGCATCAACACCGAGATGACTCTGTCAACCCAAATATACCTTATGCCCATGCACAGAACTCCCTGGATTTCCTCAGTTCATTATTTAATTGTCGGTTGTGTTTCCTCTCATGCAACTGTTGTTGGTTTGCAGAGCAAAGCTGGTCGCTGCACTTTGCATTGAGTAAACACCAGCCAATCTGCTGGTTCAAAATGCCAGAGATTTATTTAAAAAAATAAATTAATTAATTAAAAACCCCACCAAGTTTAACTTCATTTTTTTAAATAAAACCCAGTTTCTTCTGATCTTCATATGATAATAAACTTTCTTAATATTTTCCACTGAAGATTAATACACTTCTCTAGAAAGTTATATCTAATTTATGTGACTTTAAGGGTCATGCTTTAATAACAATGATGAAACACGATTATTACTTCCTAATGCTGAAATTACAGTTTTTACATTGTAAATTTTTCCTGCTATGCGCCCTGTGGCACTAACATTTTTATCACTCCATGTGTTTCTAGTTTTAAAACCTTTACCCCTGCTGTTTGAAAAATATTTCTCATTTTCGTCCCCTATGGAGTACAGAAATCCCTAAAGGCAAACCATTAGTGATCTTTCTGCCTTTTCCCAAACACTTATTATGATCACCAGTGTTGCTTCCACTGCCTCATTGGCTTTTGGTAAAGTATGCAAATGAGATGTTCAAAATACACACTTTTTGCAACTGTGCAAGTTCATACTGATTTATAAAATGGGAAGGCTATTAAAGTGACTGAAAATGTCAGCAAGATTTATGCATGGGTGACAAATTGTATTGGAAATGCTCATTTTTAACGTGCTGGCCTGGGTTCCTTCTCTTTTTTAAAAAGTATTGGATGTGATACACTTGCTTTGAGGCCATTTGCCCCTCCCATCTCCCCATTTGTTTTAAATAGACTCTGACAGTGGCTTTTTGACCAGGAAAATAAACAAAACTCTTCACATTGATTGTTTTGATCACGGAAAGCAGAAACTGCTTCTCCTCTTGTTGTGTTTATCCAGAAAACTATTTGGGAAAATGCTTTCAACCTTTCCTCTGGGATGAAACACTCATGGCCCAGACGGCTCCTTCCAGCAAAAAATACCATATCCAAATAGCAGAAAGACCATTAAAAAAATCAACATGTGCCATCTACAAGTAGAACAGCTGCTAAATTTGCCAAACATGGATAAGGCAGACGTGGAATTATAAGAAAACCAGCAAAGAACCCCCATGCTATAATTTTATGATAAAAAAAATATGTTATAAATCAATGAAAACACCACGGCGCATTTCACAAGAGCAAGGGAATGATGGAAGAATTCATGAGGGTTCATTTCAATTTTGGCACTGAGGGAAAAAGAACCTTGTCACTGATGTTAAAGAGAAAAGGTTTAGGCCCATAATCACACATCATATTATCAAATATGTACAGTCACAAATGGCGGAAAGAAAGAAAATCAACAAACTATTGAGCGTCGTGAAACACTCATACATAATCTCAGTGGTATAATGAGAAATACCGCTCTGATACCAACATATTTATAACCTCTGTCAACATGAACAATATTATGTGAGGCTTTAAACACTTTAAAGCATAGCATGTGCTAACAACACCAATATTAAGGGAGAGAAGCTGTGCTTTTGTGATTGTTTTCTTCTGTTCCTGTGCACTTGGTTTGGTGCAAATCCCACTCCTGTGAAAGCTTAAACCAGGGCTTGGGTTTATTCAGCAATCCCAGCGCACAGGGTTTGAGCCACCCAACCCCGTGCTCAAGGTATTTAAGAGCCTCCTGACAACAGACACCAGAGTTTCAACAGCATTTAGGGGCACATAAATGCAAACAGAGCTTTTAATGACCTGTTCCTCACTTGTTTTTGTTTTTAAAGCTGTGCAGGAGTGAACATACCCCGAGAGTTCAGTGCTGTGATCACTTGGGTACCCACAGCAACTACAGATGCAGTCTCCTTTTTCCCAAACTCAAAATGCTTCAGAAGTTATTATACAATCCTTTGTATTGAAAAATTCAATAGTGAGAACTTAATTTTACTTTTTATATTCAGATCAGTCAGTACCAGTACCATTATTGCTCTGATTTTCCTAATTAGTTCATTAAGTTGCATAATAATTGGTTTACTGCCACCCACTTTTTATGATGCTAGAACTGTGAAAATAAAATTGATTTAGGGCCTTATTCTGATCTATTATGCTTATTCACTCCCATATCCTGGTGCTTGCTGCAGGTTTTTTTCCCCTTCATCCCTCAAAGTCTGCATATTTTTCCCCGGTTTCACTTAAAATGCAGCCCATATTCCAGTTTTATATAGGTGGGTTTCAGATGTGCATTTGACAAGTATAAACAAATAACCAAAGCATTGCCAATGGAAAACATCTGTCTCTCACCTTAGGAGGTCAAGATAAAACTCAGTGTGTGACATGCAACGTATGAATTTGAATTTATTTCCATTGTGCTAATGACATATATCAATGCCTTGACAGAAGTAGCTGGCATATTATATTAATGGGGCTCTGTCCTAAAAGTGACACTGGAATATCCAGACAAAAGCACGATATGGATGAGAAGAGAGCAACTCTTTGTTGTTACCTTGAGTAGTGGCACAATGTGTGAAGCCCAGTCCTGCTACTACATAACTACGTAGCTGAAAAATGTCCATTAAAGGCAGATGCCTGGTGCAGTAGGAGAGAGGGAGAATTCAGGCTCGGATTTGGGAAAACAAATAACATGATCCAAGATTTCCCCAGCACCGGATTTATAGGGGTGACTGGAAGAACACTCATTTCCTTCTGGTCCATAAAAAAGCCACGATGTCCTTGTCCCGGCTGGTCACAACCAGACCAGGGCAGTCACACAACACCAAAGGATACAGGAAACATGCTCAGATAAAACTTACAATTCGTTGTGGACATCAGTATTGGAATGGAATGGGAGAGAAGAGGAAAAGGAGAGGGGAAGGAGAGGACTCAACAGGTGAAATAAATTGCTCTCCCATCATCTCTGTTGCTTTCCCAATAATAGAAACAGAACCAGAAATGCTTCATCTCTTCATCCAAAGAATCCTAGAATGAATGGTTTGTATTGGGAAGGACCTTAAAGCCCATCTCATTCCACCATGGCAGGGACACTTCCCACTATCCAAGGCTGCTCCAAGCCCCATCCAACCTGGCCTTGGGCACTGCCAGGGATCCAGGGGCAGCCACAGCTTCTCTGGGCACCCTGTGCCAGGGCCTCCCCACCCTCCCAGTAAAAAATCCACCGAGGGGAAAATGCACAGCAAAAGCAAAAAAAACCTAAAGAAGAAAGAAAAAATTCATCTATTTGCTTATGACTCGAGGTACCTGCAAGTTGGAGACAATTCTGCATACTCCTAACACCAAAGTTTCCAAAAAAACTCCTTCCATCTCCTCCTGTGGAAAAAAACTATTGAGTTCCACACATTGCAGCTCCCTGTGGCCCATCAGCCCAGCCCCAAGCTGTAGTGGCAGGATGAATAAAGCAGAATTGGAAAACAACTACCAGAGGTTTTCATGTGTTTTTGCTGCTCTTGGCCTGCTTTTTTATTTTTGGCTGTCGACTTTGCAGCTTTCGGAAATGGAATTATTCAGCCACTACGCACATCTGATTTTCCCTCCTACAGCAGCAAGGAGCTGACCCCGGTGCGTGTGCTTCAAAAGTTAAAATTGCAAACAGTTTAAATGTTACTGGGGATGCAATATGGTGCATTACAGTCCCGTGCTGACCAGGGGGCTGCCTTAAACAAACCCCATCCGCTGCGCCACCAACACTTCCAAATGAAGCGACACCGGTTCGGAGGTGGCCGAGCCCTCCCCGTCCTACCTGCCAGAAATGCCATTTTCCTCCCAGGTTCCAACACGCAATCACTGCATTAATTGCTCCGGAGCACCGAGTCTCAAAACTTTTCTGCCGATTGTCTGCCATCCACCCACCCTCAAAATTTCTCTCAGGCAACAAAACACTCGTTTCATGAGGAATGTTGTTGAAGGCGCTTGTGAAGACACAGTTGGCTCATTCTGACAGGAAACAGTTCTTAAAGCATCACAATGAGGGTGATTTCAGACTGTACTTTGAGAACATTAAATGGCTTTTAATTGAAAGATGTTTAGATTATTAGGAAGAAGTTCTTCCCTGTGAGGGTGGGCCAGAGAAGCTGTGGCTGCCCCTGGATCCCTGGAAGTGTCCAAGGCCAGGTTGGACGGGGCTTGGAGCACCCTGGGATAGTGGAAGGCGTCCCTGCCTGTGGAATGGATGAACTTTAAGGTCCCTTCAAACCTGAACCTGTCTGAGATTCTATGAACCACCATCAATCCAAGTTTTATACACTCATGACAAACCTGAAACACAATTTTTAAGAGAAAGAGATTCATCGACCGGCACTGCGCTGCAGAACAAGTTCTGGAACTTCTCTCCGTGCTGGGGGATATTCTTATTACTATACAGATACTACTACTTTCCAGAAAAAGGCTATGGAAGCAAGCACCAGTTCTCACCATGCAAGATTCCCCTTCCGTTACTCCATTTTCCCTATTCTCCCAGAATATGACCTCATTTGATGAATGTTTTGTCTCGATGTAAATATTTTCAAACTCTGCAATAAAAAATTCATTACAAAAATGATTGAGATGTTTCGGGTAGTTTTGCTAAAAAGAGATGATTTGCACATTTTTTTTCAACTGTACACTTGAAGGGAACTGATGTGAAGTTAGTGCTATAATAAAAATGTAAATAAAATTCATTATAGTTCATAGATTTCCTGATATCATCTTTATTGACTCAATATTACTGAAATACGTAAAAATAAATATAAAAATTATTTTGAGAGTACATCAGAACACCTTATTTTATCATCATAAAATAATAATGGAAAATCCCTTCAGGAAAAAAAAAAAGATGACATTTACAATACATGAATTTTCTTATGTTTTCCATGAGTTACATAAAATTAAATGTATATAATTAATGTTCCACTCTTTATGAGCAACATTGCTTTGCTCTTGCTGCATAAAATGTCTCAATGCCAAGATATAAAATAGACCCATTGGAGCCAATTTCCCTGCAGGATCACAACATTTTTTATGGTTTCTTGTAACCATCTAAATCTCACCACTTGAACGGTGTTTGTCAATGAATCTTTTAGCTTAATTACAAGATGTCGTACGTGCTCCATGACCTGTGTTTGAGGTCAAGGAACATTTATATCTCACTGGAGCAAATGGAGCTGTTAGCACTGAAATGCAGCATTCCTTGGGTTCTGTGCTGGAGCTGACAGACGCCAGAGATCGCTTGGAATTCTCCTTACACATTGTAATTTACTCCTGGGGTGTAAGTCAGAGCTGATACAGTGTGGCTCAGATGTAGGCATTGGGATTTTTTTCAGTATTTCCTCACCTCCATGGGATCACAGAAAAATTTGGGACGACCCCGCCATGACCCCCCTGTCTGAGCAGGGCCAGCTCTGGGGTCCAACCCGGTTGCTGAGCACTTGATCCAGTCATGCCCTGCAAACCACCAGGGATGGAAATGGCATCTGTGGAAAAACTCCTGCCCTGCTTGATACCCTCAAGGGGAAAAAGTTCTTCCTCATGTGCAGTGTGGAACTCCACCTTCCCGAGTTGTGCTGGTTGTCCCTCATCATCACAGAATTCACAGAATGACTGGGTTGGAAGAGACCTTCAAGATCATCGTGTCCATCTTCCAGCCCCACACAAAGTTCTGAGCAAAGGGAGATGGTCACAGCCCCCTCACCCCCTGGCCACATCCCTGCTATGACCTCCCAGGATCATAAAGAAGAGGAATTGATTGCGTTGTGTTGGAAGGGACATTAAAACTCATCTCTTCCCATGGGCAGGGACACCTTCCACTATCCCAGGTTGCTCCAAGCTCCATCCAGCCTGGCCTTGGACACTTACAAGGATCCAGGGGCAGCCGCATCTTCTCTGGGAACCCCGTCCAGGGCCTCAGAATCCTCATTATAAAAAATTGGGATGCAGCAAGTTCTGCAAACATATTGAGGGTTCCCCCTGTGGCCTCCTCAGGTCACTGATAAAGGCGTATTTACAGAAAAAGCCTCGGAGAACCCTGCAGGTTCTATCACTTCTCACAGACATCCTGGGGTTACAGCTCAGCCCACCCATTAACTGCTGCCCCCTCCGAGCCTGCTCATCCAACCAGGCTTGGGGGGATTGGTTGGTTTGGGTTGGTTCCAGCTCCAGGTAAAAACACACCAACTCCTTCCTAGTCCATATTGGTTAAATACTGACCCGCATACTAAACTCTGATAGGATGACGGCTTTCCAAATTTTAGGAAATTTCAGTGAGAAATTAAACCTTCAGCTTTTCTGTCTTCACAAATAGAATGAGAAGCTTCTACGGCCTTGATAAATTGAAGAGTATGACTAGGAACATTATAAACTCCAGTTTATATGGGTTACATCATATGGGAAAAGCGTGGTCTTGTGAGCACCAACCAAGCACAGGTTTGGAAACTGGGGAATTGAATCCCAGTTCTATTTTTAACATTAATTTGTCATACATGTGGTCAGCTGAGAAACAAATCTCTGACCAGGCTCTGAGGACACAATCGTAGAATTATTTAGGTTGAAAAAACCCTCCAGGACCATCGAGTCCAAGCTGTGCCCAATCCCCACCTTGTCTGCAGCCCGGAGCACTGTATGCCACGTTCCTTGGGCACCTCCAGGCATGGGGACTCCACCCACCCCGGGCAGCCCCTTCCAATGCTTAATCTCTCACTCATTAACACAGACTCTGAATAAGAACAAAGTGACATTTCTAGGTGGCCTGGCCATGGCCTCCACCAGCACCCACGGTCACATCACTGCTCCACAGCCTCTGCTTCCCTGGACGTCACAAAGCAAGTCACCAAACAAAAAAATCACCCCTCTGGGATTGGCAGCGAAGAATCACAACACTTATTTTCAGAAGAATTGTTCCAAACAAGCTCTGAATGTCAAGAACAACACTCTCCCCCATTGCTAAAACCTCAGTACAGCTGCAACATTTAACCCAGCCCTGTAATCGGCTCTGGGTACAATTGAAAGAGTTTGACACCAAATCCAGGGATAAACATTTTGCTTTTCTACAGTGGATAAACAGGCATCTTTCTCTGTGCATTCCTCACTGGATGATCAAGCCTTTGCCAACTTGATTACACAATTCTTAACTAAATATTTGCCAATTGCAGCTGCGATACTAAGTGGTGCTGCTTGAAAATTCCTTTAGCAAAAAGAAGAAAAACATCATTACAGCACTTTTATTTTTAGTGTCTTTTCTTTTAATGAAAAAAAAAATCCCTTTAAGTGTATTAGATAGCATGTTGTAATGAATAAGAACTTTAAAAATATATATCCACCAATAATTTTATATTTATTGCACTTAATTTAACAAATTATCGCACAAACCACATAGGCAGCAGTTTTGCTGTGAAATTATTATACTTAAATGAACTTTTGACAATGTATTAATTACAAGGACATGACCACATTTATTCTGCTGATCCGGTAATTACATGCATTAAAGAAATATTTATTCAGAAACCATGTAGTGTACTTCAAAACAGGCTTTTATTGCCAGGCTCCATTTCCTGTATACAAACGGCCTTCTTGCCATTTATGAGCCCTTTTCAAACTTTTACAGAGGGCAGAAAGGGGGCCAGGAATGCTGAGTAAACTCTGGGCTGAAACTTACTCTGCACTTTTGAAAGGACCAGAACTCTCCATCAGACACAGACCTCAGGCTGGATGGAGAGGTTGGGGCAAATCTGCACAGATTTGTCCTGCCTGGGCTTTATTCTGCTGGTTTTGGGTGGAAAGAGAAGAAATAGGTTCAATAATTTGCATTCAAGTTGGCACAAATTAATTTTACTTTTCTAGACATGAAACTCATGCAACCCACCATAGCTGCCACTGTGATCCTCAAAGTGCACAACATTTTCCTTGCTAGATATGAGGATATCCCTGAAAATAAAGTGTTCTGCCATCATAACATTCCTGAGCGCTCAATATGCACAGGTGAAAGGCAAAAGCCAAATTGACCCCCAGATTTTGTTTGCAGTTTCTGGTGCAGCCTTTGGGTTTCAGTCAGCATCAAAATCTGTGAATGGCTAAAATAAGAAAACCAAAGACTGAACACCAAAGGTCTTCTCTCCAAAACCAAAACCAATTTTCCTTCCTCGCCAGTGCACATAATCACTCAAATTTTCAATTAATTTTTTATTAACTTTTAAAGCCATCTATTGTATTTGTTCTATTGTATTTGACAGCCAGTGCAAAAATTTGAAATATTCTCACTTGCATCACAATTTTTCCTTTAAGAAATGGAGAACATCTTCACAAAAGGAGAACGTTTGTCTAAATAAAACCAACGCATTTCTCTCCTTTTCTCTCAGTGGATGTTTCATAATGCCTGGAAACATTTATGGAGTCCTCTAGTAATGAGCTGGTCTTGACTGTGAGCAACAGCCAAAGGTCAGAGCCACCTGATAAAAAACTCTGCATGTTGAAACAATCTAATTTTGCTCTTCAGTTGTTCTTAATTCTTATTATACAAGCCAGGATTGCTTTTAGCAATGTCGTTGCTTTCATTTTCAATGAAAACTTATAATGCAAGTGAGGAAAGGGTAAAAATTTGGAATTTTGAATGAACAGCCTTAGTTTTCATAACCACCCCAGCCAAAAGAAACAATTTGTCATAAAGGAAGGGATGTAACCCATTATAAGTGGTGTCCCACTATGAAAATATAAAGATAAGCACTAACAGGCTCAGAGACCCAAATATTCTTAAATGTGGGTTTAAGTTCTTTCATGGTTTAAATCGCTAAATTAATGCACAAGAACCTTTCCTGCCCACGTGAAAAGATTTACTCTTGCAAATTGGAAGTGTCCACGGAATGACTGGCTGTGACAAGGTGGGGTTCGGTCGCAGGCTGCACTCGATGACCTTGGAGGGCTTCTCCAGCCTGAATGATTTGGGATTCTCTGACGAGTTCATGCCGCTTTTTCCTAGGTTTTAGATATTTAGAGTGGCTGTCATGATGTGCCTGGAATGCCTGGTACCCGTGGATGAGGTCAGTCCTTGTTCCTCACCACTTTGCAAGAACAATTGCCGTGACTGACAAACTGGACACACTTTTTTTTGTCTTAGGAGGAACCAGCAAAGTCAAACAGGCCCACGTTTTGTTCAAGGCCAACAGCAGCCCCTTGGACAGGAAAACAATGTCATGGTGTGATTTCAGACCTTTCCACTGCTGTAAGAAACAGCAATTTTGGGTACAGGATAACCACAGCAAGGTGGAAGCTGCTAAAGGTTATGCAAATGCGGGGAATTAGAATTCTATCTCAATGTCATTACATGTGTCTACTTAGATGCACATTTTCTGCTATGTTTAAGTTAAACAAAACACTAAATGACTGTGTAGTATGACATCTCATTAATATGTTTCTATTCACATCTGTGCCTTTAGTATTAAAAAAATAGGCTGTTCTAGTGATAAGAGATTAAGTCTTTTAATTAGAAACAAATGACAAATCACTGTTAACCTCATGTGATGCTTTCTAAAACTTCCATCAAATATTCCCCTTAAAACATTATTAAGCACAAGTTCAGCGGATCTACTTCCTAGAAAGTGCTATTTAACAAAACCCAGGCAGGATGTTAATACTGAGGCTGAATTACAGGTTGCCAGAGCATTTCCTGCAAGGGGATTGACAGGGGATCATTTTGTTATGGGGCCACCTCCAGCGTGTTGTGACAACCAGTCATTACACCTCGGAGCACAGCACTCAGCTGTAGGTTTCTACAGGATGCAAATAGCTCCAAATGGGTTCAATTTAGAGACAGCAGATAATGTATCATTCACTTCTTTAAGGTAGAAGCTTTTAATTTTCAAGGAAAAAGAAAGAGGAGTACATTTCAGTCTCTGGGAATAAAGATCTGCTTAACAAAGAGGAAAAAAATAAATAAATCGAGAGTAGCAATAACTATTATAAAAATAAAAAGCTTAACTTGCTTCTCCCACTTGTCTCGGAGAGCCACAGGCTGTGTTAGCCCAGCATCCCTATTTACTTAGGATGCCACACAACTGCTCATTTCAAATCTGTGCTTTGCAACTGGTGACAAATGCTGGGGAGTAAGATTTCCTATTTGCATAGCAACCCTTTCATCTTGAGTAGTCCCAACAGATTTTGCCAAGTACCCACACAGAAGATCAAGATGGAGAGCCATAATTACTGACGACAACTAATTCGTGGTACGGGCATGGCAAGAGTTGAAAAAATGAGGGCTACCAAAACAATAACAAAATAAGGAGACGGAAAATGTCCAACCTGTTCAAAAATGGCCATTTTTAGGAATCACAAGAAAGAATTTGCTAGTTCAAAACACAAACACAGCCCCAGGTATTGCAAGATTACACATTTTTATAAGTGCTGACTATGTTGGAAACAAAGACAAAGCTCCAGGTATGTAACAAGCAACAGGTTCACAAAGGTTTTTAACGAATCTTTTGTCCTTCTGTCGTCTTGTTCTTGCCTGGCACCTCCAAACACAAAATTTAAACAGTGCTATAGTTTCTCAAAGTCCACTTCTTTAGGGTAAGATATCTTATATATAATATAGATATAATAACAGGACAGGTTATTTTGTTTAATGTTGATTTTTTTTTTAAGGAAAGATGGAAACCTACAGAAAGACATGTCAGTGGCAAATAAAAGCCATTTTCCACAACTACCTGTCCATCACAGCCTTTAGCCAGCACTCCATACAACTTTAAGGATTTCTCAGAGTTATTTTAAGTTTGGTTTGAGGTTTTTTTCCTTCATCCACAACACTGTGATTTAACAAAAATAAAAGTCAACATCTGACCAAGCCAGACAGAAAATGTTTGTGTACTAAAAAATTGGCCCAAGAGGCAAATATGGGTGCTCTTCTGCAATCTTACTGTAAATAAAGTGCAAAAGGAAGGTACTTGCTAATATATCATATTACAAGATGTATTTGAGGGCTGGAAATTTGGTATCAAATGTATTTTTCTTTGTCTTCAAAGTAAAGGAAGAAATATGCAAATCAAAAGCCAGAGCAAATTAAAGGTACTTTGTAACTGACATTTTAATTATCTTGTTTGGATATTATGCATTTTATTTATTCTCCTAAATGCAAACAATTCTGGACCACTGTATAAATATTATCTCCACTGGAAGCCGTCAGTGCCTCTAATAAAAACGTGCACTTGCTCGGCTACCAAATCCAATTAAACTTATTCTAAACATACTGTGTTCATTGTAACAATGTATTTCTGAATAACACACGAAAGACTTTGGAAAGAGGGGACAGTTTAAACCAGGCCAGTGAAAAGACGTAATTAGAGCTGTGTGGGCTTGGCAAAACTGGCTCGACAAACAAGCCCGAGGTTACTTTTGCCAAAGCCCTCCAGGCTCACTGAGGTTTCATTACAGTGAGGAGAGCTTGATTCTGGTAAGTATCAGATATAATAGGATGTAATCAAATATAAAATAACAATAATTTTTAAAAAAAAGGACAAACGGGAAAGAAGAAACTGAACTCTCCTCAATCAGAGAGTTAAAATACAAGCCGTGTATTCACTGGCTGCATTACAAGCGGGTTCAGCTAGTGCAGGTTTGTTTGGGAAGAAGAAAACCTGAAGATGAATTAGTGGGATTAACACAAGCAATTTATTTTCTGGAAACTCTTTGTCTGTGCTTAGACTTGGCCCACAGAGCCTACAGGGAGCTTTGTATCTCCTGATCACCAGACTCGCACACACGCCCAGGACTTGCTCGCGGGGCAGTCGTAGCTACTCAGGGTGGTTTCATTTTCGAGGAGTGGTGAACTGCTCTAAAAAGGGGCACATAAACAACTCCTCCAGCTTTGATTACGCTTGGACAAGAGACCAGAGAGTGCTTTTGAAGGGTTTCAAAAGATTTAGAGCTTCAGAGGAAAGCACGAAACTCTTGGCACCCTGACACTGCAGAAGAGAACCTTCCTGTCCACCACGCAGGAGCACTCCCACCTGTCAGCAAGCAACGTCCCCAACACTGAGCAGCATCCTTGGAAACTGGATTGTCCTTATTGAAGCTGGCTTCCAGCAATTTTCCTTTTAAAATGTCCAATCAGGATCCTACACACGTGGTAAAAGTTCACACCTGGCCAAACCCGGACCATTTATCTTGTTTGGCCCATGTTGCTAAATCAGTCTCCCCAAAATGGAGCACGAGGTGCCATAACTGATCTCCCCTGTCCCCAGCTGTGGGTACACAGCTGTCCAGGTCCTTGTCTTGCTCCCACTGGTATCCACAGCAAAATGGTCCGTGTTTGGGGACAGCCTCTGCACAACCCCGCTGCCCTTAGCTCTGCACCAGACCTTGCCCTGCTGGGATGGAAACGGAGCAGCCATGGCAGCACCCTCTCCCTCCTGAAAAAAGGGCATTTTCCAGCACCTGACAGGGCATAAAAGCAGCTCTAAGAGCTGTTACTCCCCCTCTGCCTTGCCATTATTCCCAGGAGCTATGAAATACTGCACCAGGCCTGTAACCCCTGACCATACCCACACAACCCCTGACCTACGCCGTGTCACACGCCCATCACTTGCAGACACATTCTCCATTAAACGAAAGCGAACTTCATTTCTCAGGGAACTGACTTTTCCCACATCAGCTGTTAGCCAGAAACAACCAAAAATCTCCAGCTTCATCTGCTAAAATTAGGCTTGAAACCCGATATTCTGAACGTGAGACAGGAGCTGGAAAGGTGGAATGTGCTCTCACACCCACTCATTCCGGTGGGTGCTGCATGAGGCCCATCAAGCGTACATGGGAAACATCACACCCCTTCCATTTGGATGCCTAAATATAGACCTGAGAATCTAATTTTGGCTCCATTTTGGCTCAGGCTTCATTTGGAAATAAAAGAGCTGAACCAGTTGTTAAACCACAGCTTCTGTAAGATGGAGGAGGGGGGGAAAAAGGAGAAAAGAAGAAAAATTAGAACCCTGTGGGTTGTTATTGCAGGAATCAGTAAATCAGGAATCAGTGTGTTCATAGCAATTTCCTTGATTCATTTCCACATTTCCTCACTGGAGGAAGGCTCAAGCAGCCACCTGTGTGAAGGTGTGACCAGTGCCAGCCCACAGCCCTGACATGCCACTGACACACTGGGTGGAAAACCAGTGGGGCAAAATGGCCCTGGGACTTCCATCCTCCCAAAAACCACCAGGAAAAGCAGGTCTGAGGCCATTCCAGCACCGAGTTTTGCACAAAATATGATCCTTATACACATTCCTGTGGGGCAGAGGAATTGCTTCCAACCCTTCGGAGCCCACAGGATATTTTGTCATTAGGAACATGTCAGAAAGGCACTGTGTGATCACAGTAATCACTGTGGACAGCCATAATAATAATAATAAGAAGAAGAATATTTAGATATTTTCATCTTCAAAGCACTTTTAAAACATCTGCTCGCAGATCTCCCCAGCTGCTGGTAGAAGAAGACAACAATCATAACCCTGATGACGCTCAGGGGTGGCAGAGATTCCTGGGGGGATTAACGATGCCACTCCAGTCACATCCAGGCCACGTGGCTGCCATTTCACACATAGGGAAACCAAGGTTCCGTGGAAACGTGGTTCTTCCCATCATACCAAGAAAAAGTGCAGGAACCAACATTTCAGTGCCCTCAGATCACCCACATCCTCCATCCCAGTAGGAAACACTGCACTTGGGAAAGTGTCATAATTTGGGGGATCCGAGGGAAATTCAAGAATGTATTTTTGGATTTTTAAGTTTTTGGGGTTTTTTTAAATTTGAATCAGAATTTGCACTATTCCAGTATTTCTCTTCCCATGCTGTCTGCCCTAGGAGCAGGCAGAAAATTGAGGAGCACAAGCTGCCCCTCACCACCTCTTTACCTCTGATCCATGAGCACCTTCTGCTCGTGGTGGGAAATTTGCAAATTGGAGTCATGAGCTGCCTTTGAATGCATTTTAAATTTTATTATAACAGCTGCATACAACCCTAGCCTTCCGTTTAAAGTTAATTAATAGCTTAGAGTTTACAAACACCTTTATTTGCCTGTCTGAAAACCATTTTTAGGGAAACCAGTGCCATTGAAAACCTGGACAATCCCTCCACCTGCAAGGAGGGCAAGGATCCCTCCCAAGCACTCCGTGCCAGTGTAAGGTTGACGAATTGCTGTGAGAGCACACATTTGTGTACAGAAAGGTTAATTTTAGTTCCAAACATTATTATTTTTTTGGACCTGAATCTTAAACCACTTGAATTCAGATGAAATGTCTCCTTGGAAGCCAAGTCTCCAACAGGTAGATTGCTCCCAACTATCACCTTCCCCAGCCCTGATGTGCCTCCACCACCACCCCTCAGAGTTCAGTTCCCATCCAGCAGTCAAAATAGCCTGATTTTTTAAAAAATGATCATTTAATTAATATTAATAAATAAAATTCTTTAAATAACTCAGGTTCTGGAGAGGCTTTGTTTTTGTAGAGGGGTGTAGTCCAAAGCTACAGCCCGACACGAACCTGAAATCCCAGGGGGGAAACTCTATTTAACCCCCAGTTCAACTTCTAATGAAAGGAAACATAGAAATGTAGCTATAATTCAGGATATCGTATGGAAGTCTGTTCAAAGTTTTTTCAAAAATATAAATTACAAGAGATTATTGATTTTTAAAAAGCTTACTTCAACAATCAGCTTTCTATCTCATTCTATTTCACTCTCTCTCGTTTATTCATTTCCTTATGTAAAAGAATTTAACCAAAGGAAACTAGCATTTTAATTCAATTTCTCCTATAAAATATATAATTTTATTTTGTCATAATGGCTGCTTTTATTTCCAGAGTCAGATTTTATTTAAATTTCAGTCCATTAGGAACAAAACTTGCCATTTTCTGATAAACAAAATCAGCAGGGAGGCCTCTTCAAACTCGGAATGTATTTTCTATCAACCTTTGTTCTAGCTGGACTAAATGACAGGTATATTCCACTTTTCCTGCGTTTAGTTTTAAAGATTCTATGGGGAGAAGGGCGAATAAAGAGAGTGACATTTTTAACAACAAAACTAGCAATCAGAAAAGCAGCCCGATGACAGGCATGTGGAAGAAATGGGGAGAAAAAAACTAAAACTAAAAAAATATCTAATCCATCGCTTTGGACCACCAAAGAAGACTAATATGAGTCATTAACAGAAAACCGTTAATTTTCCTCCCTGTGACTGTTGTTTGTAGAAGTGCTCAAACCTTTGAGGTTCAGTCATTTAACTGTTTCTTGGGAGGCTGGAAAAGAGACACCAAGGAATCCTTTAAAAGGAAAGAAGGCAAAAAAACCCCATTCTGAAATAAATGTAGATGTAGAGTTTGCTAAAAAATACAGATCATTGCTTAAAGCCGAAAATCCGATGGGGAGATGACAGCATTCCCAAGCGAGAGCAACATCCTGCTGTGTCACGTTGAGTTTTAGTCACACCACCATGGCCAAAGTCAGCATTCTCCCAAAGTGTGGAAATTTAGATCCCTGGCCCAATCCAGCTGCTGATTTTCCCTCAGAATTCCCTTCCAATTTGCTGTTTGGCTTGGAAGGAGGTGAAAATCTGGAGGGCAGAGCGAGAAGCCGCCATAAGCGCACATAAACCCAACCTCTCCAACCTGGGCAGAGCTTTGAAGCCAACATGAAAATGTTTATTGGTTCCATAGCATTCCTCAATCAAGCTTGAGGTGATAGAAATGCTTTTGGGGACTTTTAGAAGTTGTTTTCCCCACAACATGGCTCAGAGTGACCCTCTGACCACTGGCGAACAGCGAACACCGCGGATGGAAGAGTGGCACCAGTGCTTTAGTGCCCAGATTGGAGTTGGAAGGTTCTTCCATGACCTTTGCTGAAGAGCAAAGGGACAATCCCATGGAGGGAATGGCTCGAAGCTGCACCCTGGGGTCCAGAATTCCCACCCCACAGTGACAAACCAGTTTGGAGCAGTGACTCAATTGACACCAGAGGGTTCCACAGCAAGGGCTGAGCAAAGAATCTGCATGAGGCTGTTCCCAGCAGAAATTCCCACTCTTGCTTAATGGCTGCAGTTCTAAAGTCTTTAATCCAGTGTTGGGGAAGAAAATAATTTAGGCCCATTTTGAGCACATCTAGGAAGTTGGATGCTGCAGGCAGGACCTTCTCACTGCAAATCAGAGCAGTTTGGGACAGCAACAGAGAGCCTTAGAATCATTTAGGTTGGAAAAGACCTCTATAAAATCATTGAGTTTAATCACAATTTCACAAAATCATTTAGGTTGGAAAAGACCTCTAAGATCCTTGAGTTCAACCATGATGTGGAACTGCTGCAGGAGCCAAGGAGAGCAGCAATGAGCAGGTATTTTGGTGACATCTAAAATGCTTCCAGACCTCCAAGCAATGCTCCTCCTGGGAAATACTAACAATCAAAATTATAGATTGAGCCTATGGCCTCCAAGTCAGTTTCCTTTAAGTTTTGGGAAGTGATCGAGCCCCTCTGCAGGGCATCACTCCACGTTTTCACTGTGATAAGGGAGAAAGGCAGCTGGATAAATCTACTCCATACTCAGCACCTGGAGCACTCCCAAAATCCCAGGTCTGACTGCGTGGGGGCTCCTTTGGTAGCTCCTGGAACATTTTCTAAAATCTCTTCTCTAGCACTGACCTTTCTGGTTGAAAAAGTCCAGATTCCTCTGAGCTTTGTGTTGTTTGTTGCTAATTCTGACATGAGGATTCACAGGGTATTCCAAAAGAGGAGTAAAACGAAGGAGTTATTGCAGCCCTAAGAGACTTAAAGGATTATTTCCTTGTAAAATACAAATGACAGTTTTCCTGTAATGTTTCTCCTCCATAATGCACATGTTAATCCGTAATTTCCTTTGCCAGATGCAGTGTAATCCTCCTCCTGCAGACACCACAGCACAACTGCTGCTGAGAAAACAGCAGCAAGAGGAGCTCATCCATTCTAGGATGGTAAAAAGCAACTCCACCAACCAAATTTTTGGGTTCAACTTTCAGGCAGGCACCCAGCCTGATACAGAAAGATGCAGTTCTGCATTGAGAGCTCACTCTTCTTTTAAAAAATAGCAAAATTGGTACCTGATTTCAACTGAACTCCTTCTTTAAGGTGTGATAGGAGTCGCCCAGAGAGCTGTTTTGCCACAAACCCTAAATCAGTGTATAGAAGTTTCCATGAACGGGTCACAACCCACTCATTTACCAGTTTCTTTTTTGCCACTTTTTAAGGAGTCCTCAAGCAAAGAGGATTTTTTTTAATCTTATGCAGGGTCAGAAATTAGTTTGGAAACAACTTCTTAACAGTCTTTAAGTAGAAAAGCAAATCCAACGTGTTTAGGAACAAATCTACCGCACCCCATTAATAAGTAAATAAAGGATCTGGATGGATTTGTAGAAAGGACAGAGAAATGGCTACAAAAACACACAAACCTCCATTTTCAATGTATTGTGGGGTTGTTTTCATGAAGCTTCTGTAGATGATTCGGTATTATTTCCTCAAAGTTATCATTCCTCAGCCACTGTAATATGCTGAGTTCCTCTCCCAGCTATGACAGAAGGAATAATTACCTTCCTCATTAGTTCTACCTACAGCATGAGAGCCAATTAATCTGGTGATGATATTGAGAGTGAAACCATTTTGGGAGATTACAGAGAAGGAAGCCCTAGAGGTATTTTGAAGCTGGCCTGGGGTTCCCCAAATCCTCCTTGTGCAGGCCTTTCAGTGGTATTTACCCTTTTCAAGGGTTCTGAGAAGGACTTAAATCCCATCTGCTTTCCCTAAGTGTTTCTAGAGGGATTCAACAGTGACATTTCAAATTCCACTTTCTCCTGCTCCAGCTTCCTTCCCTCCCCCTACAGCTTTGCACATGAGTTGATCAGCAAACACTGAGTGACAACAGAGCCAAGTACTGTGAAGTATTTTAAAGTCACCCAGGTGTTTGTATCCACTCAGGTAAGGAGTTAATGATGCAGCAACATAAATTAGGCCATATTTCAGTGCCAGCCAAGTGCCAAGTCCAGGAGGACGTGTCCCACCTCTCTGACCACAGCACCCCAAAAACTGCAGAAAGAAACCCCAGCAGTATTTTGATTTATTCAGTCTTTGAAAATGGCTCCTGCTGGACTCCCCAAAGCCTCAGATTCCCCCCAGGTGAGAGGGAAACCCAGAGGTGACACTAAGCTTTAGATCTAATTAATTAAGGAATGTGAAATAGTTGCACGAGCAGCGATATGGTACCAAACCCACACTCAGCATCTCCCTCTGCCCCAAATGTGGGACTGGCAGGAGCCCACCGACACTCTCAGATCTGGGGACAAAGCCAGGGAGATCCATACAGGAATTTGTTGGATTTCATACACCCAGCAGCTGAAGGTGATACAAATAATGTAGTTTTGTGGTTATAGTCTGTTTACAGTTATCCAAGAGATCCTGCAGATCTCAGTATTCGCACTCTATCTTCGCAAAATACGCTCAAGCGATACACACTGCGAAATCCTCATCTCAAGTAATTAAAGTAATGCAAAGACACTGCATCGTCTAAAGCACGAAATTCCACAGTTCTCCAAGATTAATGTCCCATTCCTGTAACTTGGTTGTTCTTGGCTTAAGTATTCAACATAATGCTGCTCATTACAGGGAGCAGTGACATCTCTATCCAAGGGGGAAATACGGTTCAAGTCAGCTTTGGTGTTTAAATATTAGTAGTAAATTCAAATTCAATTTCACATGATCAGTGTATGTGACACTAACTACATCAAGGTAGACTTGGGGATTTCTCAGCTCCATACTGAAGAGAATTACATGACTGAAAACTAATTAGGGAAGCACATAAAGTGAATTTATTTAGTATTCTCTTGTATGTAGTTAACTTAAAGTAATGTATCAAATTTCCCACGGAAAAAAAAATGCGGCTACATAACACTGAACAAAATGCATCAGAAATCAGATCTAGCAAATTATCTTTATTTTTCTTCTCTTTTAAAACTGAAAATGTTTAAGCTGTAATGAAAAAATTATAATGGTAGGGATTTTTCCTCTGGAGAAGAGGAGTGCTCTGGTACCGCGTCTCACGCGGGGAATTAGAAACAGCTGCCATGGAAGAAGAAAGAGCAGTCAAATGTTATTTGTCTCTCTGACCAAACAGCACCTGAATTTTGCTTCCTGAGGCTCCGGGGTGCATTTCTGGCAGCAGTGCCCTGCCCAGAGCAGAGCCCAGCAGCTGCTCCACAAGCAGGACTGCGGCGCCGGCATCCACAAGGAGCAGGATTGTTCCAGGACTGTTCAAAACTAATGCGTGTCAAAAACCACTCCTAAATCTTCTCTCTCATCTCTCGCACACTTTCCTGCTGGTTATTTAAAGCTTGAGGATGAACTCAGCTCTCCCAACTTCTCCTTCTCCCCTCGATGCTGCCCTGTCACACTCGGACTCTCCCTCTCCTCTCCTTTTCCCTCCTCTTCCTCCTCCTCTGATCCCTCCACCACCAGGTCTCCTGCCAGCCAGGCCGAGCCCAGCCCTGCCCCCAGCCTGGGTGGCACTGGTGACAACACTCTACCTCCAAACACCCAATAAATGTTTTATCACGCTTTTGCTGCGCGTTCCAAATGATAAATAATGACAATAGATGTCTTAGCAAGTATTTATCGCCTATTGTTAGGCTTTGAGCAGAGCATTAAGCCTAAGTGCTGGTGAGGCTGGGTTTTAACAAAGCCATTTGGGATACATGGCCCAGCCTCGGCAGGTCACTGACACTTTGACAAGCTTTCCATGGGCATTTTTCCCTGTAATGTTTTTGCTCTTTTGTTTTCACCACCCAACTGAAGTAATTGCATTCTAAGAACAATAATAAAATACATTATTAATTGGGAATAAACAAAAAAACTGAGTCTCCTGAAGGCACTGAAATACAAGGGTGATGTGGCTGCAATGGCAAAGGGATCCATTCCTTTCACTACCTGCAACACTGTCCAAAAAGGCAGAACAAATAACCATATTACAGAGTTATATGATGAATTATTGATGAATGATTGGTGATTAAGTTCAAAGAGACCTTGAGGATCACATCCAAAAATATTTGCACTGGAACCAGGTAGTTCCTTCAGCTTCAGCCTGGGTTTGTGGTTCTCTCTCCAAGGCAAAGCTCTTTTTGCATCATAATATCTCAAATAGTTATAACATCTCAAATAGGAACTTCACTGAGCTCTGCTCCTTGACGCATTCCAGTGGCGTTTGTGGTTAAAAGCTGCCTTTTATTTCCCGTGTTCCTATTTCTCATCCTATGTACAAGGAGATGGGAAATGGAACACTGAACTCATCGTTTGGATGGGAAGCCTCCAACATGCACCCATCGCCTCCTGCATCGAGACAACATTGCCCCAAATTTGGGTTCTACTCGAACATTCAGGTTCAGCCACTGACCCAGCCTAGGTCAGCACCTGTCTGCAGATCTGCTTTAAAACAAGGGTGCAAGAAAGGATCTCCTCATTGTCTTGGGTTGCAACATGTAACCAAAAATGTGTAATTCTATTTTCATCTGTTGAAACCGGTTGAAAGATATTTTTATCTCTTGTAACTCCAGGGGAAGGAGGGCGGGTGCCTTCTGTTAATGGGTCACTCGTTAAAACCAGATGGGGCAGTGCTTCCTTATCTCGTCCTCCACCCACCCTCCTCCAAGGGGATATCACCTGGGAATGAGCCATTTAAGGCTCTGCTTGTGACCGATAACATCACATCATCCCACTGGGAGATGCTCCCCTCAGTGGGAGGAGCCAAAGCCTCTCTACCTGCATAAAACCTGCAGCTCAGAACACCAGAGCAGCTGGTTTTTCCACTGGATTCCCCGAGGAAGACTGGACCCATCCTGTCACAACCGGATCCTTCTACAGGATCACCTCTGCTCCAACGGAGCCACAGCTGCCACTGCAGGAGGATTATTTTGGACTGCTCCGCACACCCTGACCAACAGGGGGTCAGGTCGTCTTCTGACTCTGTCAGAGTTTCTGGGATCATTTGTTTGTTGTTGTTCTTTTCTCTGTACCACTACCTTTGTAGTTTGTAATGTTCTTAGTAAAGAACTGGTATTCCTATCCCTACATCTTTGCCTGAAAGCCCCATAATTTCAAAATTATAGCAATTCAGAGGTGGGGGGGTTTACATTCTCTATTCCAAGGGAGGCTCTGGTTTCCCCTGGCAGTCACCTGTCTTCTAAACCAAGACACTCATATTGGAAGGAGAGCTGGGAAGAGGAGAGGAGAGGAAAGCTCAGCAGAAGCTGCCGGGCAGCTCCAGGGGCGCCCATCGCTCTCCCGACTCCGGGGGCAGTCGGAACTCTGCCTTCCAAACACCACGAGTCAGATAAGGCAAATCCTGTCCCAGGGGATAATCTATTTCTGACTTAGGCACGCTCAAGGAAGGCTAAATTGATGAGTGAACAGATTTTTGAGGATGCAGTTTTAAGCTGTGTTGACTGAGGGGAGGGGGACCATCCTCTGGCATCAGGAGAGGAATTTGCCCACAGTTGGGAAGTCAAACTCTGCTCCTGCCAGCCCGGGAATGTCCTTCAGGGTCTTTGTGTCCCAGAAGCTGGGCTTCCTTACTCGAGGAGCAGATTTCTTGAGGGACAGAAGGCTGTAGTTTAAAAAAAATAAAATAGGAGAACTTTCCAGCTTTTCCTTTACATGAATTTTTTATAAATGGATTGCTGTTAAATGCCCAGAATTTTTCCAAAAATGGGACACTATCAGACTTAGATGACCACTCTTGGTACAAGATGCAATACTACAATGGTTAGATTCAATAAAAATAGCAAAACCTAAAGCTAATTACAAAAACTGGTGGCCAAAAATAGATGGGAACAAAACAGGGAACTTTGATTATAAAACTAAAACAAATTCCTGATTTTAAAACAAATATTTAGGAAATCTCTTAAAGGTCAGCTCAACATGAAAACGCTCATCTGATAAATTAAATGTATAAGTTTGTGTACTATGTAAACACAAAATCCAAAAGACTTAATTTTCTTTCTAGCACTGGAAGTGCGCATGAGGGATGTTTTTCTCTCCCTCAGAAGTTAATTTTTCTGGGGTTAATATATGTGAAAAGAATTCAACCATTATTTTTTTTAAGCATGCAAAAAATTAGCAAGGATTTTTTGGGGTTTTGTTTGGTTTTTGGCATTTTTCTTTTGCATTCATAGTCAGTGTCTTAGATGTGAAAGAGCAACACAAATTTTCTGCCACGAACTTCTGCCATGGACAACACTTTTGGACATGTGATGGTTGGGGTGTCTGTGCAGGACTTCCATGATCCTTGTGGGTCCCTTCCAGTTCAGGATAGTCCGTGATTCTTTGCTTTCATTTTTAAGCAAAGCGGTCAAATCCTAAAAGTTTTAGGCTCCCAAAGTGTTTAGGATGAGGATCTCACCCCCTGGTGATGATTCCATGTGCAAGGTGTCAGAAGGGAGAGGAAGGGAAAGTGTCCTGCATCCCCCACCCTGCCAAGCCAAAGACCAGGCTCTGCTGTGAAGGCCCTTTTCCCTTCTACAAAACCAGTTTAAATTAAAAATAATTGCTTCAAAATGTCTTCATAAAGATGTTTCAAATGCCACCTGATTCAGCATTGAGTTTGTTGATAGAAACAACAGATTTAGGTATAAAAAGCTGTCTCCGCTTCAAAATAGTCCTTTCCACATGAGCACAGACAGAGTGGGGGATGATGCTGGACCCTATTATTCATGGCAAAGCCTAATAAAAATAAACAAGCACAACCACAGCAACCAGTCCAAAATAGCAGGACTCATTTCTAATTATTGTATTTGATTGTGGCTTGAATATTCACTCGGCTCAAGCACTGCTTGTTTTTACATAATATTTTATCCAGTAATTCCTCCCCTGCCTTAACTCCTGAGATAAGAAACAAAGGCTGGAAAACATGGTATGTAAAAAACTGGTGCTGAGTGAGCTGGTCGAACCCAAGGGGGAAGATCAGCAGTGATAAGTTCATACATAGATGGGTGGTAGCTGCAAAGAATTTGCTCTGTGTGTCCACTTCAAAAAGGATAAATAATAACAGGCTGGAACTGCTGAGAAGGAGATTTTGATTAGACATTAACAAAAAAAAGAGCCTATAGAGATTGTGGGAACTCCATCAGTGGAGATTTAAAGAGCCAGTTAGACAAGGATCTGTCATGAAGGATTTGGGCACAGCTGATCCTGCCTCCAAGCCCTATTTCCTGTAATATCTGTGCTCTTCCCTCTCCACTTGCACCGTTAATTCCCACTTTGTTCTTACCATGTGAGAATATTTCCCTATTTTTACTTCACCTGTAAATGAAACACATCCAGTACTCCTATTCTGCACTTTTTCCTGAAACTTTCGGTACCTAGAATTCACTAAGTTTTTTAAAACAAGGACAGTCTTCACTAATCCAAAATAATGTTTGCTCCTTATGTCTATTTTCATTTAACAAATAGCACACATTAAAGTAAACATTTATCAATGTGACACACAAGCGTCAAATTAAAAACTGGATGAAAACTGAATAGAATGAGTAAATGACACCAAAATACAAAACCAAATTGGCACCAAGCATCTCAATGCCTGAAGAGTAAACTTTCCCTCCTCTGATATTTCAGATGATGCTGGAGGAAAAATAAAAAAAAAAAACTTGCTAAGGAACATTCCCCCTGTCCTGATTTAAACTAAAGATTAAAATGAAGATGAGAAGATATGGATGAAGTAGTTTTGGTCAAAGGACAAACAACTCCTAATTCCCATAAAGATTAAATGTGGATTTATCTCCAGGATCTGTTGCTTTTTATCAGAGCAGTCTCGGAAGCAAGAGACAAGAGGAACTGCAATGCAAACTGAAAACTACCCAGGAAATTTTCCTGAGTTTTGAAATAGTTTGAATGACATTCTCGGGGCATTTCCAGAAATAGAAATGCCCCGCGCTCAAGTACAGCAAAGAAAGCAAATGTCCCTGCTGCAGCAAAATCAGAAATTGGCCTGGAGCTTTCAAAGCCTCCCATCATCATTTCTTTAACCTTGTCCCTCTTGCCCCTGCGAGTTCTCGCTCTGTGTTCCCGCAATCCACCCCCAATGTTGGCGCCAGGAAAAATTAATGGCGCTTCAATGCAGCCCTCCCTTAGATCAGGTTCTCCACCCACCCTTCCTTCCCAGGCTTTCCAAAGCTTCTCTTTCTTTCAGACTTTCTCCTACTTGCCCAACACTTTCCATTTTCCAGTCAGTGCTGAACCTTGTTCCCTTCCTGGTCTTTCCCACCCGTCATGAATTTTTTAAAAATTGTGGGGTTTTTTTCTATACAGGCCATTATATTTAGATTTCCTCTGTTATTTCTATATACACACCATATAATCTGTCTTCTTTCCACCTTCCTACTGCAAACACTCCAATCCACTGTAATTTTTATCAAGAAATTGAGGCAATTTATTCTATTTTTTGTAACTTGCTCAACAACAAAAGTTGCACATTAGAACTGATTAAATCAATCAAATTCTGCTGGATGAATCAGAAAAGTGTCTTAGGTTTTGGGTTTAATCCCTTTTTTTTACTGTCCATCGCAGCCTTTGCTTCGGGAACTGCTTCTTGGAGCCCACCAACTGTGGGATGTAAAATTCTATCGATTAAGATGAAGTTTAGGAAAATATTAAGCTGGTAATTTGGTCTCTAATCACCTCACACAAAAATCCCAGTGTTTTGTAATGACATCATACATAATCATAAGGCAAAGTGGGCGGCCATCTGTTTTGCACCATTTCCCTTTGTCTTATTAATCAGAACTTATTTCTGTATCTCACTTTTTCTGCCTGCTGTAGATAATTCAATGCATTCCCTTTTTTTTAAAATTCAGGGTTTATCTGACCCTCAGGTTTTCACAGTTCTATCAGCCCACCAAAAAATTCAGCATGAAATTAGTTCTCCTTACTTGTTATATTATTTTAGATATGTCATTAGGTAGTAAATAATTTCTACAACACACAAAAAATTCAGTTATGGCGTAATGATGCTTCAACCATAAAAGTAAAAACAAACTTTTTTTTACATTCTTTTCTTCCTCAAAAATATTTAAGGATTAAAATGATTCTCATGAGCAAAATGAATTTAATGCTTATGTACAGAACCTATCGCACCATTGAACATTGCTTGGCTTCAAACTCTCCTAAGAACTACTCGAGATCCTGAATGTTTCTAGGAAGAAAAATGCCCTGATTTCAGCCCAGCACAGAGTGTTTTTTGGATATTCGGAATGACCATCCAAGATATTTCCCCTCAGCTCGCACCAGAACCCTCTTGGTGCCCAAAGCTCTCAAGCAGCCTCTGCAGGGACTGAATCCTTCCTAGGAGATGGGGGCTGACTTGAAAAAATTACCATGAAAAAATACCCAACATGAGCTTTCCAAACTAAACTGCTGTCCCAGCCCGAAAACATAAACGTATTTATTACAAATCTATTTGTGTGGGGTGCATCCCCGCCTCATTCCCCACCCACAAACAGGAACTCCCCTCCCAGCACAAACTCTTTGGGGTGCAAACTCGGCCTGCACCTCGACTGGAAATCACCGAGCACACTGCAGCCTTCCCCAAAACAAAATAATAACGTGTAGGCTGCAGAATGTGCTTCTCCAGCGTGAAGCATCTGGTTTCACAGTTCATTAGAAGTTTCTTTTTCTCGTATGGCTTTGTGGGTAACTTTTTAGGTCCTATTTAGAGCCAGCAGTAAATTGGCATTTCCAAAGTCGCAGTTTGAGCACTTCCCACACCCCGCAGTGGCTTTATCAACCTCAGCCCCTCTCTCCCAGCTCTCCTGACAGAGTTTCCTGCATGGAATGTTTTCAGCAAACTTGTGGGGTTGTTTTTCAGTTTACCCTTTTTAACTGTTTCCTTTCTCTCCCCTTTACAGCCTGCTCAGCTTTCTGTGCTGACCGAGCTGTGAATTCCTGGAGTTTCGTCAGTTCAGGCCTCCCTTCTCTTCTTTATTTAGGGGTAAATAATGCACGGAATCACAGAATAATTTGGGTTGGAAGGGACCTTAATGCCCATTTAGTTCCAACCTTCCTCTAGAGCAGGGCTGTCCCCCCACTTATCCACTCCTTCATGTAATTTATCTTAATTAATTGGGGTGGGGATTAATTCCAGGCTGTGAGCTTCACTGAAAGCATCATAAGCACAACCTCCTGCCCCAAAATCTCCCGTTTGACTCTGGCAGAGGTTGAATTTATCTGAATTTTTCCAGCAAAATCCAGACAGCCTTTGCAAAAGTGCGGGTTTTAAACCAGGCTTTAACACAGGACACCTTGGAGTGTAAAATTCCCCCAACAGCCTGGGGTGCTCAGCCACACGAGGAGATGCTGAGGACCTGGACCACCCTGGAATGAGCAGAAATTCCCTGAGCATCCCCAATCCAAACCCTGCTGTCCCAAGCCAGAGCCACTCACCACCCTGGGAAACCAGGGTGGGCAAATTCTTGCTCCTCAAGAAAATTCAGAGACTGGTTTTGTCTTGGGTTGGTTCCTCAGGGCTTCCTGATGCAGCACAAAGTCACCCCTGAAGCTCTCTCCAAAAACCAGTCCCCTCTTCCAAAATAATCTGAGTTTTGCACAAATTACTCTTCCCTTTCCTTATTTATCACTCCTCCAGTTCTTGTGTGATCTGCAAGCATTAAAAGTTTTGGGGTTTTTTTCCCAGGTCATTACTCATTCCATGGAAACGCGTTAGGCCGTGGCTGGATCTCCTTGAGATGCTGCTGAACACATCCCCATTACTTTTTGCAATTAGTTTACCACTTTTAAATCTGCTTAATAGGGGCTGTAGTCATTTTTAATGTCCTAATTTCTTTTATTGAAATGTCATGGGGGTGCTAAGTCAAGGATAGGATTTTCAGTACATCATGCCAGCTCCATGAGCTCTATCAGTCCCTTTAGCTCAGGCCTTTGCTCCCAAAGCCTGAATCTTGGAGCCAGCTGGCTGCCAAACTTCCCCTTAATTCTGTAATTTTACCTAAATTATCTAAATGAATTCTGTCTAAATTAATATCTGTAATTTTCACCATGACCTGTGCCAAGATCCATCCTTTTAGGAAAGCAGTCCACCCAGTGTCCTAAACACAAATAAAATGAGGGGTGATTAAATAGAAAAAGTTAGGATTCATCAGAATAAGTCATATTAATCAAAACAAGTCATATTAATCAATATTCAGGTGTAGGGTAAACTGCTATTTTGGGGATTTTTTTTCCTTTTTCACTGGGTTTGTCTTGGGTGTTGATTTTTTTTTTTTAATACACTCTCCTGGCAGAAACTCTTCTCATTTTGGAAGTGATCCTTCCCTCAAGAAAAGAATTTAAGCTCTTTTCTTACAACAAAACCACTGTCAGTCCACCTTTGAAAAGGGTGTCTTCAAGTTAATAACTATTTCTGACTTAGTTAAAGAGTAAAAGGTCTTCCAGGCAGATTTTTTAATTCAAACAGACACTCAGAGGTGAAATTTCTCCCTTCTAGGGTTCTCTGAAGGGTTTGGGTGTTTCATTCATTTCAACGAGCCTCTGACTGGCAAGCAAAGCCTTTTTGCTGTGATTTATTGGCTTGTCGAGCACCAGATCTCCCGATCAAAGCTGGAGCAGGGATGAGCTGCGCACCTCAAACCAGGCAGTTTCTCCTAACCACAGCTTCCTGGTTTTTCCTTTAATTCTTTGTGTTATCAATTCCATATCAAACCTGCCCAGGCCTCACGTGATGCTTTAAGCAGAGGTGCTGCAGCCTGGAAGTCTGGTGGTGGTGAGCGTTGCCTGTGAAATGGGATGGCTCCACGGCTGGGGCAGCACGCCCACGTGGGAGCAGTTAAAATTTACATTCTCCTGCATATTTAAAGGGCTCTGTTTGAATTAAGGAGCTCCAGCTCCCAGCCTTTGAGAGCTGCACCTCAGTTTTGGTGGTGGTGCATGATTTACAGGACGATTTGGATCCATTCATACGTATTTTTATTAAAAAATTATTAAATATTAAATATATAT
>WEIT01017803.1:128313-175984 GCA_013389985.1 Dryoscopus gambensis
GGAAAAAAGGGAAAAAAGAAGGAAAAAAGGGAAAAAAGAAGGAAAAAAGGGAAAAAAGAAGGAAAAAAGGGAAAGAAGGGAAAAAAGGGAAAGAAGAAGGGAAAAAAAGGGAAAGAAGAAGGGGAAAAAAAGGGAAAGAAGAAGGGAAAAAGGAAAGAACTTTTATTAAGTTTCCCTAACCACTTCAGGAAGGTGGGAAAAGCTCTGCTTCAAGGGAGGATTTGAAGGAAAATACTGAGATAAGACTCTGAAGTTAAAGGCTGCTCCTCCCAGGCAGGACGGGACACACAGAGCACAGGTTAATTCCTTCTGGACTGGAACAACGCCAGGCTCTGTGCTCCCAGGCCTTAAAGCAATAAAAAAATCTGTCCTGTTTTGGGGACAGCAGCAAAACTGTGACCAGAGCGCTCCGAGATGGCATTAATGATCAGTCTGACCAGCATAATTCTCTTTTCTTTCTCTCTCTGGGCAGAATTGATATGAAATCAATGTCTCTTGCGAAAGAAATAGGTTATTTTTAGCCACTTGAGTCTTAAAAACTAAAATCTTCCAAATCCTCCATGCTTTGCACCCAGACCATCTGATTTTTGAGAGGCCATGAGGATGGATCACCTCCAAGAGGAATCTCCATGCACTTGATGCTGGTTCACAGTCCATGTAAAGGGTGTACAAGTTTTCACATCGCTTCCCCGTGCTCTTGATTAATAAAATCAGGGAAAAGCCAGGATTTTCCTGGTGCTGCATATCCTTGCATATCAACAGAGTGGTTTAGGTTGAAGGCTCCTTAAAATCCTTCTTGTTCCACCTCCCTTCTGTGGGCAGGGACACGTTCCACTATCCCAGGCTGCTCCAAGCCCTGTCCAACCTGGTCCTAAACACTTCCAGGGATGGGGTTTAATATCTATCAGAGATACTCTTAAAGAAAAATTAAGCGAAGGAAGAGATGCTACAAGATGCCCTCCTTTCCAAATGAAATGTGGGAAGAAATGCACGAAGTAGACACAGAGCTACAAAGTTTTCCCAGACACTTTTTAAAACCCCACTGCCTGTAGTCCCTGACCTTCACAGCACAGAATAAATTTGAAACCACAGAATTAAAAAATAAACTCTTTTGGAACAGCAGAGATGCCTCGAGCGCTGTCCTTCCTGAGAGGGGTTTTACTCCACTCTGAATTCCCAACCTTTTGGCACTGGTTTGAAGAGCCAGAAATAGCTGGATATTTCCTAACAAAAACCACTTTATTAGGAATAGAAAGAATTTGTGTTGGTTCTGAGCCCCAGCTGTTGCACAGCAATATCAAACCGCTGCATCTCATCCATAGCTGCCAGCCCAGAGGTTTCTTTTTGGAGCCAAGGATGGACAAAGCCACTGGGGGAACACACCCACCCCACCAGAACTCCAAATCATTGCCCACACGCGTGTATGGCACAAAAGGGAAAATTAAAACTTGCCCTGGATGAAAATATTACTCCTTGTATCAATTTAAACTATTGAACAATAGATTTAGTGTCAAAAGCACGACATGGGGTGTTGGCTTTCCACAGGATTTCACAGGAAACCGACTTGCAAGGCTCAGTGATTTTTCACTGAGGAACTTCACCTTAGGAAAGGGTTCTGGGCAGTGGAAGGGCATAAAACACACAGAAATAAAGAATTTAGCAAAGTCATTCAAAGTAAAAAGTATCCAGATTTCATAAGTGAAAAAGGAACAGCAAACACTCATAACTCTTCAGCGCCGCAGGTGTGGAACTTCTTTTAAATTTAAGGAAAAAAAGACGAGGAAGCATAAAAACAAACACAAAACCCCCAATATCATCCTCATTTATGCCCCTGATTGCACCTACCTCTGTGAGTACACAAAGGAGGACACGTCCTGGTATCCAACACCAGCACCAGAGCAACCCCACACCTCAATCCAGGCAAAAAACACTGGGAAAAGGAACTCACTTAAAAGCAGTGGCGCTGATGCTGAGCAGGTGAAACCAGTGCAGCTCCCACGTGGGGGTCTGGGAGTGGCGGTGCCTTCCCAGGGCCGGAGTAAAGGATGAAATTGAGGGAAAATGACATAAACGCTCACGGGTGGGGAGCTCAGAAAGCCACCACGTTGCAGGAATTTTTGTCAGTGATATTTCCTGATAGAGTCAGAGGTTCTCACCCTTAGCAAGGAATCCAGGCCAGGTGCTGCATCTCAGATCCAGCATTTTCATTTATTTTAATCGTCTGGCTGCCTTACTTTCTGTTTCCTGGGCACACTACCTCGAGAGGTGATTTTTTTTGTAAAGAAAGGAAGCATCAGCTCTTGGATTTAGGAATTTCTTGTACACAGTTTATTTCACATTAAAATATCACCATTTCCTCAGCTGGGCAGAGCAGGGGAGCATAAGCAGCAGGGCAGTTTAGGGATAATTCTGGGACCTTCTGAACCACAGAAAGTGGCAGGCTGGGGATCCAGGGGTGCACAGTCCAGATGGGATCCAGCACGGGGCTGGTCTGGGAGCTGTGGCGATCATGGAATGGGTTGGGTTGGAAGGGACCTCAAAGCTCATCCAGTTCCACTCCCTGTGGTGGGCAGGGACACCTCCCACTGCCCCAGGCTGCTCCAACCTGGCCTTGGGCACTGCCAGGGATNCCTGTCCCTCCAGCCCTTGTCCCCAGTCCCTCTCCAGCTCTCCTGGAGCCCCTTTGGGCCCTGGAAGGGGCTCTGTGAAACTCTCTCCCCCCTGGGCACCCCCAACTCGTCGGGCCAGCCCAGTCTTGGGGGGCTTCAGAGGGGAGATGTTTCAGAAACCAGGCGAGAGATCCACAGAGGCTCAGTTTCCTTATGTTTATTCTCAGGGATGAAGGAGGAAAAAGAGGAAGAACAATGGCGGAGCCGGGTTTTGTCTGGGGTTCGGTAGGTGTGGGTTCTTGGCCCTGGGCCAGTGGGATACAGAAAGGAAGGAAGAGTCAGGCTAACACAGTTACAGCTTGTGGGGGTCTCTTGGGAGGATCATACCATTCCCCAGGGAAATGTAACAGCTCTGAGCTCTCCCTGGAGCCTTCCCTTCTCCAGGTGAGTACCCCCAGCTCTCCCAGCCTGGCTCCAGAGAGGCTCCATCCTCGGAGCAGCTCCGTGGCCTCCTCTGGACTGGCTCCAGCAGCTCCACTAAAATAAAGGTGAACACTAAAGACAAACATTCCGAGTGAGCTGCCACTGAATTAAAATGGGATTCTGCTGATTTCGGTGGACATTGGGCTGGAAAAGGCAGCACTTTGTGTCCAGGCCCAGATGTGGCTCAGTCCAGAAAGGCTCCAGGCTCTGCTCCTCTCGTGGAGCCGCAGCATCCAACAGGGCCATCCATCCTGGAATGCGTCTGGGAACACGCTGATACTTCAGGAGGGTATCTGCGAGCATTTTAATTCTGTTAAGACCCAAAGTAATGATAAACAAGGATAATAGTTACAAAAATTCTCCCTCCCAAAAGAGTCCTAGAAATCCTGATTTACTGGTTGGTAGCTGGTAAAAGAGAAATACAGTAACTTAATAATCTGAGCATAGCAGTTTTCAGTAAGGAAAATTAACTAATTCATTATCACTTCTAATTTGCTGAGGCATAGCTGCCATATTTGTAAAATCAGCAGGTTCAGAAAAAAAGCAAGTTTTTAATGAATGTTCTTTTTCTCCCCTTCCCAGATCCATAAATGATACAATTACTTAGCTCCCTCTAGTGCCAATTCCTAAAATAAATTTCCCGCTAATGACTGCCCTCACCAATGTAATCATCGGAGCAAATTAAAAATTCACTTGGCAATAATTAACTAGTGAACTCTCAAAGGATGGAGTAAATTGCCATGAACCAAAGCAGAATTCAACTGGTGTCACAATTACAAAGAAAGGTCAAACGTAGGCTTTCTGCAATAACAAAAATGTGCCATCGACGTGCAGGCTGCGGGGTTTGAAGAACCGAGGCACACGCGCCGAGGCGGAGCAGCAGGCAGGGAGCAGGGACAGCACACAGAGCAGCCCCAGCGTTCCTCTGACATTTCCAAGCCCGTTATTAAAGCTGCATTTTTGGGTTTTTCCCTTTTTTTCGTTGTACTGTTCACTTCCAAGGCTTGATAATTCGGCACTCAAAAGATGCTCCGTGCTGAAATAGGACGCCAAAAAATATATTTATTTTTAAACTTAAATAGTAAAAAACATATTTTTACTATTAGTAAAAAATATTACTAATATTTATTATAATTGCTACTTAAATATTTTACTATTTTACTAATAGTAAACCTCTTTTTTTTAGTATATAATTATAATATTAATAATAATAACAACAAATATATACTAATAGTAATAATAGTACATCCAGAGGAATCCCTGTGGTCACCCATATGTTGGAGGAAAAAGGCAAGGCATGGACAGGAAGGCTCCTCATCTTGTGGTTATACTCTAAATTAAAATAACCCTGAGAAAAACCCTAAAAAGAGATGATTTGTAAGAATGTTTGGGGGTTTCTTATCATTGTGGGGTGGTTGTTCTATGCCCTGTTTCTGAATTTCTTTCCTCTGCTTCCATACACAAAACACTTCAAGGCAAAGGATTTTCTGTGCAGGACAAACCCTGCAGTTACCTTTTACTTGGAGTTTTAATGCAGTGGCCATTCTGCAAACACAGCTAGGCCAGGCTTAGCTTGGAAGGGGTGTCACAGCCCACCAGAAAAGATTCAAATCTTTTGTAAAAGTTCCAAATTGCCCGAGGGCAGGGTTCGATGGGATATTGGGAAGGAATTCCTGGCTGGGAGGGCGGGCAGGCCCTGGCACAGGGTGCCCAGGGAAGCTGTGGGTGCCCCTGGATCCCTGGCAGTGCCCAGGGCCGGGTTGGATGGGGCTTGGAGCAGCCTGGGACAGTGGGAGGTGTCCCTGCCCGTGGCAGGGAGTGGAATGGGATGATCTTTAAGGTTCTTTCCATCCCAACCCAATCCATTCTGGGATTTTGTGATGATTAAAACCTTTCCCAACCAGCACCTCCTGCCCCACTGTCCTGCCCTTTTTCCAGGCTGTTCCAGCTGCATTTCTCTGCTGTTTCAGGAAGAGCAGCCCAAGTGAAAGCTGCTGTGGCTGTTTCTGAAAGGACACTCGGGAACGCCAGCCTCAGGCTGTTCTGTACAAACTGAACCAAACATACATATTTTTAAAAACCCCGAACTAAGCTCTTGTTTAGGCCGTGAAGGACAGGGCATCCACCACTGCCCAGCGATCTGATCCTGACTTCGGTGACTTTTCTGCAGGAAAAGTGGACCTCAGTCCCAGGCTGAGGTGGCCCAGCCTCAGCTTCCAAATATTACTGGCTGCCAGGTCAAAAAACAAGGAGCCAGCCTGTTCCCATTCCAAAGCAGCTCCAAAGGCACGGGGGTCACCCCCACGCTGTCGGGGGCTGGAGGCTGACCCCAAACCTCCCCAAGCAAGGCTCCTTTTCCATCAGGACTGCTCCCACTGGCAGCCACCCTGGGAGCTCCTGGCAGCCAGCTCAGGTTCCTCCTTCAAGGGCAGGCTCTGGGAATGCAAGAGCAGCGCCGGAGCCCTCCCAGCACAGCTCCAGGAGAGCCTCCCTTCGTGATTCCGGGATTGCAGGGAGCTTCTGGAGAAGGCTCACGTGGATCCAGAGGGCTGGAGGTCCCCGTGTCCCCGGCCTGCCCTCTCTGCTTGCAGACACTGCCCTGCCCTTGGCTTTACTGGAAAACCTTTCAAACACCATGTCCAAGACACCTTAGAAAATATCCAGAGCAGCTCATGGAGCCCCTCACCTGCTGCCTTAAAGATTCCTGAATGGAGGTCACCTGGCAACGTGAAAATATTCAGTTTACACAGATATTGTCCCACACGCAGGGCATTTTACCATTTCAGCCACACCTATCTCTTTTTTCTTCACCCTTTTCTTTTCTTCAATCAATTTCTTTTAATTGAAGAGGTAATAGCAGTGGATTTGAACATTCCAGTCATACAAATGATCCCATAAATGGTTTTAAAGTTATGTGATGATCTGAATTTTTAGGCCATGGTAAGATGAAAGGAAAGGAAAGGGAAAAAGGAAAAGGAAAAAGGAAAAGGAAAAGGAAAGGAAAGGAAAGGAAAGGAAAGGAAAGGAAAGGAAAGGAAAGGAAAGGAAAGGAAAGGAAAGGAAAGGAAAGGAAAGGATCCATGGCAAAACATGAAAAATTTAATTCAGAACAAAATTTTAGATAAATTCCATTTTCTTAAAACCCACAGAAATACATTTTCAGTGTTCAGAGAAAGATCTCTCACCAAACAGCCTGTAGGTGCTACTGACAAATGATAATTATTTTAATTAAATTATATATTTTCCACATTATATTTTTATTTGTGTGAATATAACACTTAATGTACCAATATTTATAATAATTACTACATATAACTGTGGCATTAAGTATTAAATATTTTATTTTCCAAGTGTTTAAGGCAAGGTTGGACGGGGTTTGGAGCAACCTGGGACAGTGGAAGGTGTCGCTGCCCACGGCAGGGGGTGGGATAGGATGGGCTTTAGGGTGCCTTCCAACCCAAACCATTCAGGATTCCATGAATCAATAAACCTATATATTATTATTATATTTATAGCATATATTTTGTATCATATAAATTATAATTCACACATTTCAGTGGCTTCTTCCTCTGGCCCATATTTCCATAAAATGAAAAGCAAACCAAACCAACACCAAAAAGCCATCAGTGGTGATAAACCACTTTTAAATCCACCACATCGGTGTCATGGGATCAGTGTTCTCCATGACCCAAACTGAGGGACTGTTTAATAATAATAATAACATAATTCTGTTAAACACCCCTGTGCTTTAGGGATAACTCATCCAGCAGGAATTTCTAAACCCCATCCCACCTTGTCCAACGCTGCCACAGCACCTGCAGCTCAGCGTGAAGGTGATCAGCCCCAGACTCACCTACCATGGAATTGTGATTATTGGGATGTATTTGCAGGAGGAAGGAATAATGGGAATTGTGCAGGCTGCATTCCCTGTCCTGCTGAAGGCAACCAACCTCCACCACCCCGAGCAAAACCACAGCAGGACCCAGCTGTGGAAGAGCAGCACAGGTTTGAATTTATTTCCGAGTTGTTGATTATTTCAAGATTTAGAGCACGTGTTTCTCTTTCACATCATTACAGGACAAGTGGCCCAGTGTCATTTTTAAAGGCATTACAAAACTTTCCATGGATTTTAGTGGCTTTAAAGGCGGAATAACTCTACTGCTGTATGTAGTAAACACCCATCAAAGGTGCTTTTAGGAATCATAACACCATCATCTGAGGAGAAAGGCTGCTTTAAAAGCTCTGCCTCCCTTCAGAGGTTCCCAATCCCACTCCTCCTGCTGATGGCCCATCCCTGGGGTGGGATAAACTTCCTGAGGGTCTCCTGGGGTCTTCTGCCTGCCAAATTTCAGGGCCCCCCCTCTTTAGAGTTGGCAGCACGAGGGGGTCCTAGGGCTGCCCAAATCGAATCATTAAATCATTCAAATCATTAAATATCCCTTAATTTAATCAATTTAACAGAGCTCTGTCTGTACTTTGTTCAGCTTGAGGCCCTCCCCTAAAAACGAGTGGCGAGGAGCACTATGAAATCAGTAGCTGGCAATCTCTGCACACAGGACTACCTAGAAAAGCACTGGAATGTTTTTAAGGCAGCTTCTTCAGGCAAAGGGAAGTGGCTGCAGGATTTAATTTGCTCTGCTTTGATTTCTTGTTTCTTTAAACTTTTGCCAGAGGTGATGGGGCTGCCAGACGCGCATTTTTTTGGTGCACTGTAAAATCCAAATAAATACAAATAGCATATGCTTGGGTTTGGTGTTTCCCCCATGAATTTTTTTTTTTTCACCCCTGTGGAAAAAACGGTCAGTAAGAAAATGGGTATTTGCAGGCTGTCATGAGAGCAGCCACAACGAGGATTCAGCAAATCCCTCCTAAAGCATCACTTACAGAGGGACTGGGAGATGAGGACACATTTTCCTGCACATGAAGAGGTTTGTAATCAGAGGTTTTCTTTTGTGCTGCAATTGATGCTTCCAAAAATACATTTAGTGGAGCATTGGTGTTTAATGTTTCAGACTGAAAAAACAAACAGGAATGAGCAAAAACAAACAGGAATTCTCAGATGATCAGCTTCCTTGCAAAGGTCCTCTATGGCTCACTTGAATTCACTAAATACCCAAAAATAACTTCTAAAAAGCTTCGTGACAGCGGTCTGAAGTTTGACATTCATTCACTGTGTGGGAAAATGAGATTATTTAAATACAACCTTCATGAAAACTGTCCAGGATACCTTAAAATCAATATTTGTCAAGCAGAATATTTAAAAAACAGCAGTTGTAATTAGAGCATCAGTTCATTATATCTGCATGTACAGCTTAAATTCCTTAAATTCTTGGAATGTTTTTAAGCATAGCCTGAAGTATTCCAAGTTTTACACCACCAGAAATTTCTGCTTACTGGAAAGGAAATCAAATATGGGTTTGATTAATTGATGTAGTCACTTATTAAAAACTTTTGCTTCTTATCCCATTAAAAGTAACACTAATGAGCAATGGCTGTGACCTTCAAGGGGAAAGCCACGTGTGCTTCAACCCCTCAATATTTACCACCCAAATTTAATCTTTATAATGGACACCTTAAAAGGAATCTGATAGAAAATACTCAGAGCTGCTCCAAAAGTAAAACACTTAAGGAAGATTTTGATTAATGCCTCGTGATTAATCAATTGATTAATACAGTTTTCAATACAGATGTGAGGACGGTGTCTACTTTAATCAACCCTCCTGAACATGGTGAAGACGAATGATGTATTTTTGTGTTGATTGAAAAAACAAAGCCCGTTTTAGCAGTTATGTAAATTACAAGTCAAGCCTTCCTTACGCTGCCCAGATTTTCCCTTTTACAAAAACCTTACGCACAGGAACTGTTAATTAGGTAATTGTCATCCTTTTGGGAAGGAACTTGCTATGAACCTAAAAGTAGTCCCACTTTCAGCCAAATGAGTGCACTTCTTTAAAGAAATTGTTTTAGAATTGCACTATAATCCATATTTAAAGGCCGTCTCCCTGATATTTCTTTATTCGGAGACTGTTTCTAATTTGTGATTATGCTTTCTACCATACTAAAACTGAAATCTTTATTCCAGTCAAAAATAATCACCCCGTAATTACTGTGACAAACTGCCCAAGCTGTATCATTGTGGCCATTCCGACTAATGATATTGTATTAGAATGCCGAGCAATAGACTTCAAATGGAAAATATAATTATGTGCATTAGTTTGTCTAAGCATTTATAAGATCACATATCCATCAGTTATCAGGTCTCATAAAAAAAGCCATATATCACTGTCACTGCTGGTTTTGTTATTGGAAATGGGGGCTGTTATGAACTCGGCTTAGGATGTGTGGCTCAAATTCCACTTTTTCTGTTGTCCAGTAAATCCTTGTGAGCTGAACTCCTATCAAATGAGCAGAATTCTCGGCTGATGGCATGGGAAAAAATTATTTGACAGTCTCACCAAACTTTACCTCAATGTTTATGGTGCCAAATAATCTTGGAGATGTGTTTAACATTACTGTGCATGAAGTGGTTCACAGAATCATGGAATCTTTGAGGTTGGAAAAGGCTTCCAAGACCATGGAGTCCAACCTGTGATCAATCCCCACCTCATCCCCAGCCCAGAGCACTGAGTGCCAACTCCAGGCCTTCCTTGGGCACCCCCAGGGATGGGCACTCCAAACCTCCGTGGGCAGCCCCTGCCAAGGCCTGAGCACCCTTTCCATGGGGAAATTCCTGCTGATGCCCACCCTGAGCCTGCCCTGGCCCAGCCTGAGGCCGTTCCCTCTCCTCCTGTCCCTGTTCCCTGCGAGCAGAGCCCGACCCCCCCGGCTGCCCCCTCCTGTCAGGGACTTGTGCAGAGCCACAAGGGCCCCCCTGAGCCTCCTTTGCTCCAGGCTGAGCCCCTTTCCCAGCTCCCTCAGGAATTCCCCAGCCCCTTCCCAGCTCCGTTCCCTTCCCTGGACACGTTCCAGCCCCTCCAGGTCTCTCTTGTCAGGAGGGGCCCAGAAATGATCCCAGGATTGGAGGTGCCTCACCAGTGGATGAATCTTGGCTGAACATCTCCGTGTCTCCTGTTTTCAAAGCTAAGGGCACAGCTGAGCACCCTCTGAGCATCCTGAGCAAGCCGAGCACCAACCCAGCTTCACCTTGGCAGAGCTGCAGTTCAGCTTCACTCAGGCTCCTTCTGTACATGCTTTGCTTGCCTCTGGAAAACCTAAACTGTTTAGGACCCTGGTAGGGAGAGTCCTTTCCAAACTAAACAATTCCATGATTCCATGTCAAGGAGGATACATAGAATCATAGAATAACAGAAGGGTTTGGGTTGGAAGGGATCTTAAAGCTCATCTCGTTCCACCCTCAACACCTCCCAGTATCCCCGGTTGCTCCAAACCCCATCCAACCTGGTCTTGGGCACTTCCAGGGATGGGGCAGCCAAAGCTTCTCTGGGCACCCTGTGCCAGGGCCTCCCCACATATCATCACACAGCAAGGACAAGTTATTACGCCACCTATTACTACACAACAATGATGAGTTACCCTCAGAAAATATAAATAACATTTTCCTCCCTCTTTTTGGGTCATCTGAGCTGCATCTCTGCGGTTCCGACGCCCCGCTGAAATAACATCGCGCTGCGTTTTGGTGCCAGTATAAATTTCAGCCATCCAAACAAGGCTGTGTATTTGAACTGACAAAGAATAAATTATTTGCATCTGGCATAACTGATGGTCGTGTCAAAGCCCTGGCACATAATTCTTAATCTTATAGATGCCTGTTTACTTGTGCATAAGATAGCAGCGCTGAGTCTCTTCCCAGAACAATTATCAGGTTATTGCTACGGGCGAGCCTGGAACTTCCAGAGAAAGCCACATCAAAACTCAGCCATCCCAGAGCAGGCTGAAAGGGATGTTTTGAATTAGCGCTCACTGCTCTGCCTTCCTCCTCTGTGCTCCCAGGAAAATGGGAATCGGAGCGTGCCAGGAGGGCACGGAGCCGCAGGTGTGTCTTTGCTTCCGTGTGCTCCCCCAAATATCAGAGGAGAAATGTCACTGAGCCTCCTCCACCGGCTGAGAAGGTTCTGGGATAGTCTACATCCTGTAAATGTCTGTTTATATATTTACATTTCAATATGTAAATATAAATATTATATAAATATGTTATATTTACATTCAAAATGTAAATTTTTGAATGAAAATTGTCTTTCAGTGAGCTAGGAGTTGGTTTCTTGGGGGGTTTCTTTAGGGTTGGTTTTAATTAATAACAATTTTATACATTTGGAAAGAAAATCCAAGAAAATCCAAGAATAACTGATAATGCAGACCTGGAGAATATTTAAGATATGTCATTTTTCCAGCAGAATTTTCACTGATTTTTATTAATCCTGTAGTTTATGATGACTGGGCTTTATCTGATGTGGTGTGATTTATATTTTTATTTTTATTTTTATTTTTATTTTTATTTTTATTTTTATTTTTTATTTTTTATTTTTATTTAATTACCTATTGTATTTGATTGTCAAATATGCACCAAAAGACATAAGAACCACGAGCCCTCAAAGGAACCTTCATTGCACCCACCTGTTTTACCCCAGTGAAGAGCTGGGGCTCGATTCGGAAGGATGAATAGGCCATGAAATTCCTGTCTCTTTATTAGAAGAATTAATTTTAAAGGGTCAGTGTACATCCCAGAAAATTTGTCTCATATTAAGATGTCCAGATGTTTTTGGTCTCTCTGTCTGACATTCCCACCATCAGAATAAATTGTATTTCCAGCCTAATGCAATAGATAAGAGAGAGGAATAAATCTCATCCAGTTCGGTTGATAAAATTAACATGCTGATGATATTTTAATGTTTCCATATAATCAAGGGAGCATGGATCATGCCTCCACCAATTCCGATGTAATTCTCTTCTTTAATCTTTTCTCAGGGAAGGAAAAATCGAGCCCTAGAGAGGAGCATGCAGCGAGCAGCGAGTGCTCCAGGCTTGGGGCGAGTTGTTTGCCGCGCGGTCGAGCGGCTTTGCCCAAAGGTGCCGCGGAGCAGCAGCCGGAGGCTGGGGCCAGCACCAGCCTTGCTGCGGTGCCACCGTGCCACTCATGCATCGGTGAATGGCACTGAGCCGGAGAGTGGCATCAACACCTCAGAGCCACTCAGCGGCCACACGACCTCGCGCAGAGGGCACAGGATCATCCCCGGCCCGTGCGGAGGGAATAGAGCGGCCCCGGGCCTAAGGCAGGTGGAGTTTGGCCCAAAATCGCTGGAGTGGGACACCGGTACAGGGCAACTGGAAATAAAACTGCATCTCGTGACCAAAGTAAAGACATCAAAGGCAAAGGAGATGGAAAGGAGAAAGGGAAGGAAAAAGGAGGGAAGGGAAGTTCGGGAAGGGAAGAGAAGTTTGGGAAGCGAAGTTTGGGAAGAGAAGTACAGGAAGGGAGGGGAAGTTTGGGAAGGGAGGGGAAGTTCAGGANAAGGAGAAGGAGAAGGAGAAGGAGAAGGAGAAGGAGAAGGAGAAGGAGAAGGAGAAGGAGAAGGAGAAGGAGAAGGAGAAGGAGAAGGAGAAGGAGAAGGAGAAGGAGAAGGAGAAGGAGAAGGAGAAGGAGAAGGAGAAGGAGAAGGAGAAGGAGAAGGAGAAGGAGAAGGAGAAGGAGAAGGAGAAGGAGAAGGAGAAGGAGAAGGAGAAGGAGAAGGAAAAAAAGGAGTCTCTGTTCTGAACCTAAGAATTATTCCTATCTGGCAGAAATTATTGGATTGTGGTGGAATTCTTCAGGGAGAAGAGTGCAATTGAAGGGGTTTAAAGACCCAATTCCCACTACATTTTTGATGCTGGTTGGGTATTTTAACTGATTCACAAAGCCTTAAACTCCTGGTTTTAGTCTTTACTGTGAGAAACATCGGGATGCATCCCCTTCACATATTTGCAAGGGAAACATTCATCAGGTCCAGGAATAAATGGGACACATCGGCAATCACAATATATTCATATAATCTCCCTACTGTGTGTACTCAACTTCCTCTGGCATAGTTAAAAATAGAAAAGTTATATGAGGAAATTATTGTAACATTGTTATAAGTTATTGCAACAATTGTATCATTGTTACAATTATTGTACACATGGTTAAAAATTAATTTAGAGAAACAATGAAAGAGAGACAGTCCAAACTGAAAAACAGGGAAACTTCATTTTTATAAGAGCAAAACTTGATTTCAAAATAATTCCTCTGTCTTTGCAGGTGGTCTGTGAGCTGGGCAGAAACCTGCTCAAGAGGAAGGGAAAGGCAGAGGTGACACGGAAAAGGTCACACAGCTCTGCTTTGGCCAGTGCTAGACCCAGAGACAACCCACAGAGCAATTGTTTCAAACCATCTCCAGAAGGAATTTCTACAAGGAAAGGGTTGTTAAACACTGGGAGGTTTGGAGTGCCCATCCCTGGAGGTGTCCAAGGAATGCCTGGAGGTGGCACTCAGTGCTCCGGGCTGGGGACAAGGTGGGCATCGGGCACAGCTTGGACTCCATGGTCTTGGAGGTCTTTCCCAACCTCAATGATCCTGGGTTTTCCGCATCAGGAAAATGAGAGTGCAGAATGGTGCTTTGGGGGTGCAGGAGGATGAGGCAGAGGGTGCACAGGTTTGAATCTCAGTTATATTCTACAAAGCCTTAAAAACCATCCCCGTTTTCCTCGTGGCGAGCGGTGCACTTACAATTCCACCCTCCCACCCAGCGTTTCCCAGCCTCGGGGAGAAGTGAGAAGGACCAAAGCTGTGCCATCCCCCCCGGAGCTCCCACACGTGCCCAGAGCTGCCCAACACGTGTGCTCGGTGCTGCAGGGGCAGAATCCTCACCCCTGCGCTCGTCAGTCACGGCTCTGCAGTGATCTCAGAGCTCCTGGAGCAGCGCGGCGCGGCTCAGACGCCGCGGAACCGCTCGGAGCTGTCAGCACGTTTCCAGCAGATTGATGGCTCTGAGGACCTCCAGTGTAGAGGGTAATGTTAAGGATCTGCAGTTACTCAGCTGAAGCTGAGATGAGGGATGCCTCCTTTCCAGGCCTGGTTATTGAATTTGAAAGCCCTCATAGGTTTTGCTGTCGCTGGTGTTGCTTAAAACAGACTGTTATAGGAACGAGTTAAAAAGGAATGACTGGGAAAAGAAGTTTAAAGGGAAACGAAGATGTATCTTTATGGTTTTCGGGTTAACGCAGCGACAAAAAAGGAAAAGTTTCACTGTAAAGCAAAAAAAATAATCATTGTGCTAGATTCTGGTCCTCAGAACAGCTTTTTTTTACAGCCAAAAACTCCTTAGTGTAGAAGTAAGCTCAGAGCCCAAACATTTTATTATACAAAAGTTTGCAGTAAGCAGAGACTCACCATGAACTGAAATGCAATTTGCATAATCTATTTAACTGATTTTACTCTATTTCATAATGAATAGCCTTCAACACCAGGTAAAAAAGTAAAGATAGAAAACAGACTGTAAATAAGAGCCAAGTCAAAGAAACATTAAAAAGCAGACCAACAAAAAAAAATTTAATTTTTTCCAACTTGCTACATTTGAAATATACAGAACTATAATCTATTCTCATTTTCTCTATAAAACCATTTATATTCCTGAAGTAAGATGCAATATTAACCCTCTGCCTTCCCAATCCCACATGTTCCTTCACTTACCCACCTACAGCTCCATGAACTGATCATGCCGCACATTCGGCCTTCACTCTTCGAGGTATGTTCATGTAATCAACACTTTGTGCAACTTAATGAGCATAAAATGGCAAAAAATAGGAATGAGAACTTATGAAAAATCTTGGAGTAACAAATTTAATCCTTAAGTGGTGAACCTGGCTGTACGTCTGCAAGTTTGTGAGAAATGTGGTCTAAAAAATAATAATATAATCCTGAATATGTATCTCTCCCGTGGGACTGGTTTCTTTGCACCAGAAAACAACATATTTGTTAAATAACAAGTCTATTTTTTATAAGCATCAGGAAGTGGCCAGAATAGTCCAGTAGAGCTGGAGGGGAAAGCTTCCCCCTAAAAAGAATAGTTTTGACAAGGGCTTCTTTTCTGAACTTCCCTCTGTGACCTAAAACCGAGGGTTGTCTTCTCATTTGGTGCTGCTGACTGGGAGGTGCATGGGAAAAGCAGGATTTTGTGAATTTTCTTGGGAGTTAAGCACTTAAATTTCTTCTCCAGAAGCATTTGCCTTCGCAGAAGAAGGCTGCCTCTCTCTTCTTCTGGCTTCTTGGAGACATTTTATTTCTTCACCTTTTATCAAGCTTCCGGTCCCTTTCATGAAACCACCAGCAGGATTTTGGGCAGTTCCAGCAGGGCACTAATTATCCACAAAATGGGCTCATAAATTCAGGGAGTGATATATTGCTCTGGGATCCCTCTTTCCCTCTCCGGCACCACCTGGAGCAGAACCCATTCCTGCCCACAGCTGGTTTTTCAGCCACCCAAGACCCTTTGCAGAGCTTTCACTTCTTCAGTGAACCAACGGTATAAAACTTTCCCGATAAAACAAAAGGCAAAGCTGCTCGTGAGGATTTTTTCCTCATCTGTTCATCTGTCAATGAAATATTTAATGAATCAATCAATGGAAAGTCTCTAGGCAGGAGGGTTCTAAACTCACTGCCATAAGTAGGCATTTAATTTTGATTTACTGAGGTGGTTATTGCTTATTAATCAGATAACATTATGAAAGCTGAGTACGTGTGTGTCGGTTGTACATTAATTAGTTACTGAAGTAAAGGAAGCTAAAGAGCACCAGGAGCTGCTTACGTGTCCCCTGAATTAATTTAATTACAAGGAAAAAGTTCCAGAGCACATTCTTCCACGTGGGTAACCATTTATACAAAAACAAATTGCAACAAACAGTGAGGTCTTCAGACAAAAAATGGCTTTTGGAAGTCACATAAGCAGCAGATAAATGCTAAAATTTCATTTAAAAAAAAAACCACAAGTAAATTTTTTGTCAACAAATTTATCAGTGTATAGAGGAGAATTAGAAGTTTCCTTTTTTTCAGAATTATCCATGCTGTGATTTAGGAACAGTTTGGTTGTAAAGCCGGACATCCCATGCTAAAGCCAGATTATACCACAAATTTCCAGTTCCCAACAGCTCTCAGCGGCTCACCATATCTCGCTATATTTTCACTTTCTGCTTAAATATTTCACTCAAACATTCACTGGGCACAGCTCACGGGTGGAAAACACCCAGTATTGTCCGTGTTTTGCTCTGCCAGCCGCCCCACACTGCTCCTGCTGCAGGGAAATGCTCTGGGACCCATGGATTTATTCCCGGGGATGAGAAGTGCCCTCACCTGCCTCGCTTTTCCCACCGCTCTGGTTTATGTTCCCTCTCCTGCACGGGCTGAAACAAACGTTCCAAATTCGACAACTGCTTTATACATTTTGGAAATGTGGCTGATGTGACAGCATTATTTCTTAGAAAGCAAGCACATATTTACACTTACAGTGTTTAAATCGTTTGCTGCAGCTGAATGTCAAACCCGAGGACTAATTCCAGCTCTTTTCCTGGTGATATCCCAACACAACCAGGTAAGGAGGCTGCCAGGTTGGTGTTCGTCCTCCTGTGACATCTCCTGCCCTGCTGGGCCCTCTCCCAGAGCCAAAGCCAGCACCTCTCCGTGCCCACATGTCCTGGGAATGTAAAAACAAGCAACAGCCCGTGCCGTGTGGTGACAAACACGGTTCAAAGTGCCATTATCGCTTTTTCTCGTGGTGATAATTAATCTCATCGTCATTACCACAATGAGAAGCCACGTTCGGAAAAATGCTGATAGAAAAACTCCGATGTAAAAAATACAGTCACTCACTGCCCTTTCAGCCCGAGGGACTCTTACATTTGCTGTTGATTAGCACACAGCCTTCCAAAGAATTTTTATGCCCCAATCCAAACTTTTCTAGTGTTATGTCTCACTTCATGATCTTTTCAAACGTTCCATTCTAGCATGAAGTGCCAGGATTGCATTTTGTTCATTAATTTGTGATGGATCTTTAATCAGATTTTTTTTCTCCCCTGATTTCTCTCCTCTCCCAGTGATGTGGCCACAAAGGAAGACAAAGAAATTGAGAGAGAGAGAGAAATTGTTATAGTTTAACCTCAACCAGCAACTAAATCCCACACAGCCACCTGCTCCCTCCCTCTCCATGGGATGGGGAGGAGAACTGGAGAAACCTGTGGGTTAGATAAGACCAGATTAATAATTGAAATCAATTATGATAATATTATTATTAATAATAATAGTAATGAAAAGGAAGACAAAGAAAAAGGGAAGGCGAGGCAAGGCAAGGCAAGGCAAAGCAAGGCAAGGCAAGTTCTGAATTGCCATAATTATAAAAAAAGAGGTGGCTTTGGGAAGGGACTCAGTGTAATGCCATGGACTGGCTCTTGATTCCAGGCCTTCCCACCAGGCAGCCCCTCCTGCAGCTGCTGAGCATCCCCCCAACACAGACTCTCTTTTCAACTTTTCAGACATCTTCATGGACATTTTGAAGCTGATAAATAACGCGAGCCTGTCCCACAGACACTCCACTTCTGCAAGGCTGATAAGGCCAATTTAAACGACATTAGATAAGCATTGCATTTTTAGAGGCCTCAGATTTGTCTCCAGTTCTCAGCTCACCGCTGGGCTCTGCAAACATAAAATGAGGTGTGTGGAATCCAAAACTCCCTGCAAATGATGCAGTGACACCTATAAAATCCTGAACCTCAAAAATACTTGTGAAATACGTGCTGCACCTACCACATTTCCATATTCTGTAGATACAGAGGTATGGAATGACCCAACAGCAGTGAAATTTAAGTCTTGCACTGCAAACAGAGGTAAATTGGTTCACCAGAGGGGCTTCTCCCAGTGTTTTTATCTGTTCTGTATGTATTAATTGGTTGCACACATATGCGCAATCATTACATGGCAAATTAAAAAAGGGCACATAATAAGCTTAAGTCACCATAAATCATACAATAAATATCCGAGTGAGAAAATTTAATAAACAATATGTTCCCAGGACAACTTCATCCCCTTCCTTTAAATCCATAACCCCCCTAGGGCTTGTTCTACTCTTCTCAATTCCTGAGTGCACATTATCCACTAAAAGAAGAAGAAAAAAATTAAAAAGCACAACTCACCATGCCAGGATCTGCCTCTTCCTCTCGCATTTTGGTCTGGCAGTTTGTTTTCTGTGGCAAGAATTCCAGCCTGTGGCTATTTTGGATGGAAAATGGTGTCCTCCTACACAAAAATGTCCTTCATTTTAGAAATGTTTCTAATCTGCATCAACAAGAAACGCAGTGAAAGGGTGAATGGGATATTCACAGGGAAGGATCTCCCTGTAGATGGTTACTGTGCCTTTTTAAGGCCAACAGCTTGGATTTGGGATTCCTGCACCCCATACGAACGAGGATCATTCCCAACCAGCTTCTCCAATAACGACTGGTGCAGATATTGCAAAAGAAGTTTCTTTTTCTGAAAACGTTTTGTTGTATCAGGTTCTGTCTTCGCTAGAAAGAAACCACTTTTCCCAGCCTAAAATTTCCTAGGACATATTTCCCTTTAGGAAGAAAATGGATGCTCCTCTGGAGAACACACTGGGATTTAGAGCTTTTCCTTCACAGCACTCCAAAGTGACTTTGGACAAATCGCTGTTGATCCTACATTGCTCAGGTGTCAGAACTGATCTTATTTAACAATTTTGATAATTAATTTGACAGAGGATGCAAGGACACCAATTACATTGTTCTTCCTGACGTGGATTTGGAAGGCAGTGCCGCCTCCGAGGAATATTGGCCAACAGGTAAATGAAATGATCTGGGGACTTCAATGACAGAAGTAGGATAACATTTAGCAACACCAAACTTCCAGTTCAGGAATCCAGAAGCGAATAATTGGATATTTTTTGAGGTTGTTTTTGGGAATGGAAGAAGAAAACAAAGATTTCATGACATGCTGAATATAAATCACTGATGCCACAGCCCCATGAACACAAATCATGGGTGCATCTTATGATGGGGAAGGAATAATATTCTCATTATAAATAGGAGATTATTCTCACTCTTCTACAAGCACCATCTTAGGAGTGCCCAGTGCAGCACTCTGTTCACAGGCAGGAGGAAAATTCCTCAAATTATGGAAAAGGGATACTCGGGAAAAAGTCCAACCTCTCTTAAGTGATAAGAAAGAAACAAAGTCATTTATTTAGCATAAAATGAATGAAGACTTGGCTAAAACTAGTTTAAATCACTAGGCAAGGTTGGTTCAAACATGAACAGGCTATAGATAAATTCAGATTATTAAAAGAATAGATGTAAATGACATCTTTAGGAAGGAGAAAGGTTTTCCAATAGGAATAGAGGAGGCAAAAAATTACTTTAAATTACAGTGGTCAGACCTAATTCCATTGCATGTTTCCCTGGAAAAGCTGGGGAATTTTGTAGCCTTTGCTGTCACTTTGAGTATGTTGAGTATTTCTTGTCTATTCCATGACATTCAAAATGAGAGCCTGACATCCTTTGAGTTTCTCCAAAATCCCAGGCAGGACCAAAAGATGTGAGGGGTTGAGTGCCCCAGATTTATTGGCACTTTTTGAATTGGATCTGTCAGCCAGGAGAGAGGTTTAGATCCCACGTGGAGCCTCGTAAAATGCCACTGCAGCACCTCATGTCTGTGTAAATATGGACAAATAAATAGCTAATGAATATAGATAATAAATATAGATAATAAATATAGATAATCACAGGCACCCCATACATGAGCCCATAAATGGCTCAGGCATGTGCGTGCTCTCTAGACAAGAACGGATCTCAAAGTGATGTGTAAATGTAGGTTTGAGATGCGTATTATTATCACATTAAACAATAAATGTGTTTAAAGGAGCCTGTTTTGCTATTTCCACTCGTTCTAAACACAGGGTACAGCCTCCCCCCATCTCCAGCCAAACAGCAGAGACAATCCAGGCTCTTAAACCACATTTTCTTATGCTAAAACCTTCCATCTTTTGCGAGTAACTCATCTGATTTCCATGATCATAAAGAACTGGATAACACTAAATTATAACAACAGCAATCAGGGGCATGGGGAGCAAGAGGATCCTCGATTGCAGCCCATGCACCACTCAACAGCCCCACAGAAGAAGAGGTTGAAAAGCACATCAATTCACATAACTTCCTCCCAGTGCCCATTGTCTTTTTCAGTTCCTAATGACGCTGAAGTGTCTCCATGATTAAAATTTAAAGGTTTCCCAGTAACCAAGTAATTTGCCCAAAACTCCTTATCTAGCACTCACCACGAAGACTCTGATTTTAATATACCATTAATCAAGCTCCAGCCAAGTTTACTACTGATACTTTCAATTACAGAGGAACTAACTTCATTCTTCTCAGTGTGGCAGTGAGAGACCACTTCTCTGATTAGCCACAGCCCCCAAAAACAGATGGATAAAAGGGCTGGGCTGGATGCACTTTCCTGAAGGAACTATTTGTTGCGAATTACGATTTAGTAAACAAAATTGGATCGCTGTGCTGCAGGATAAACTCCAGCCAAATTTTGAGCCCGACGTACCCTAATTATAATAAAAAGCATGAGCCGATTTCAAGTTTTACGGTGTAACAATAATGTGGGATTTGATGGAACGTAAATTGACGCGACGGTGAATCGAACGGGCGAGTTCCAAATATCCGCGTATTTCCCACCACAAACATTCCCACAAATGCCCGTGGTGGGTGTTTAATTGAGGCACATGAATAGATCCACAATCTTCAATAGGACATCTCGTGCTCCTAAGTGATGCACGTGCACAAGTGATTGCAGGATCAGTTATCAGAAAATGATCCCCGGTACAATTTATAAGAATTCCAACAGATTGCAAATAGCTGTGATTTGTCACACAACATCTGGTCTCTTCTCTCCACAATCAAATGGACAAATGGAAATAACAATACAGGCTGTGAAATCGCAGCTTGGAAAAAACAATTAGAGGGAAAGGGACCCCTACCTTACCCTGCCGAAGTGATGGAATTTGCACAGGGCTGCCTGGCTCAGCTAACGAAGAGTCAGCACTTGTTTGAGCTCTAGTGTGATTGCCACAAAAGAAATGTTTAATTCTGAAGTTGTTTCCACAGCTGCAGTCAAAATTTCAGGCAAAATGGAATGGTCCTGTTACTGCCCTGGGAAAAAATTTCCCTGTTCTGCAGGATCAACGTCCTGTCAAGATGGGTGAGGAGATGGACAAAATTGTAGTATTTTATTTAAATATATCAGAATTATCAATATTTATGTATCTACATATTGTTACTAAATCAACCCAATCCCTTGGTTCTGGATGCAGCTGACCATTAATTCTATTTAATTCACCTAGAGAACCCTACAGCACATCCAGGTACCTTCCAAAATGGCAAGAACTATCTCAGTGGTGAAATCAGAGGGACAGGTACAATTACCTTGGCTGAGAATCAGGAATATCCACGACTAAGCTCAGATTTGTGTGATACAATTTAAACTGAAAGGATATATGTAAAAATGTTGAGATAAAAAATAAAAGAGGGTATTTATTCTACAATAACATCGACTGAGACAGATTTCCATTGACAGCATTACTCAGAGTCTCTGGATGGCACCGTCTGCTGGTAAGTTTGATTATGTGGTGAAAAATCAGTTTGATATTTAAGAAAAGAGCAATGAAACACTGAATTTTCTGTCATTCAAACTCAGCCTTCACATAGGAGTCGACATTCACCACTTTGGTTAAATAAAAGCTTTGGCTCTTATGTGGAAACTTCTTTTAGTAAGACGGAAGACATTTGGGTGAGGGAACAGACTTCCTTCACACTGATGTCCAAAGAAATGAAAGATTTAGGTGTTTTTTCAAGCAATGACTAAATCTGGTTTTGGAGTGACCTCAGCACTGACCTCCTCTCCGTAGCACCTCAGCACAGCTCTGCAAGCAGTGAAGTCAAAGCAACATCCAGGCAAGGAACTTCACTTTTTTTGGTATTCATCCAAAAGTTCACAAATTTCTGCTGCTTATTCTTCTTTCAGAATTTTTGTTCCCCAGCAATAATCAAAAGTTTAAAGTGGACTAGATAAGGCATGCAAAAGAAAAATAAAATCACTAGGATTGTTGCTGAAGTTCTCCTTTATCCCAAACACAGTAATACCTTTTTGGAAGATGTACAACGTTAACCGATTCTTTTCTGTCAAGTAGCAATTTTTTGGCAGATCCCTTTTGCATGATTCATGAAGGACCAGTAAAAGGCTAATTGTTCAAATTAATTTGCGTAAATGACTAAGCAAGAGATAACAAAATTACATCTGCACTTGTTTGGCAAAGATTCAATAGCAGCGGCCCTGTACTGCCAGCTGCTTCCAGACAACACTCTCGCAGAAATTAAAAGCTACAAATATTAATTAATACACTTTTTTGGTACGTTAATTTGCACTGAAAGGTTCCGGAGTACAAAACTGCTGAGAAGATGAACCATGATAATTAGAATTAATGGGATGGATGCATGTTTTTTGCAGCTGAAGTTTTAAAAACCCATGAATGGAACTGGGAACTTGGAACTGACATTCTCATAAATCTCTATGATAATGCTGCTATTAGTATTAGAAGGATTAAGTGCTGTGGCTCCGGCGTTATCCATCACATGACACGTTGTATCCCATCTGTCACCGCAGCGGCTGAGACGTGAGCGCTGTCCTTGAGGAAGCCGCGTGAAAAGCTTTGGGAATTCAAGGAATTGCAGGATGGATGGCTCAACCCCCTGACTCTCCGGCAGGAATAATGGCTGGTGCTCCGTTCTTGTCAGCTCAGGGCTTGAGCAAATACTCTGCCTGTGGTTAAGTTAAGTTAAGTTAAGTTAACTTGCCTGAATTGGAGATAAATCGGCAACAGTCAAATGTCACCGATTTTTATCGTTCGCTCCTTCCCATCACTGGGGGTTGGCCTCTGGAACTGGTTTTTACTGGTGTTCACCCCATTAATTTGGCATTTTTTAGGGCAGCCGGTGCCCAGTGCACTGAAATAACAGCTTTTACATGAAATCATTAATGAGATCATTTACCTGCTTCACAGTTTTATCTGCATGATACAAATCCCCTTCTCCATGGAAACGCTGCTGTAAGAAAACAAAATTTTAAATGTGTCCTGTCTTGAAATTTTGCCTGGAAAATTAACTTCAAATTTTATCTTAGGGATTTCCAAACTTTTGAAAAACTATTGTATTTTACACCCTAAAAATACTTCACGGGGACACACATAACACCATGCTGCCTGTTTCATTAATTACTTTTTCAATGCTAAGAAAGGCTGTAGAGAAGGAAGCTTCAAGCTTTCAAAGGTAAGAAATTCTTAAATAACACTTTTCCTTCTATTTTGAGTGAAGCCTGTGCATGCAGGCAATGGAATTGGTGAGAAAGGCTGGACCAGAAGGGGTGCCTGAGAAAGACCAGACAGAGGAGATCATCCCGGGAAGGAGCAGCTTCCTCACCCTTCCCAAAAAGCCACCCCGTGGTGTTCAAAGTCCTCAAAGCAAGCCAACACTAAGCATCTGTTAGAGAGTAGGATCCAGAATATTTTTCCCCTTGGAGTATTTTGGTAGGAAAACCCTCAAGATTATGCTATCATGATTTATTAGATTTATTAGAACTTATTAGTGGAGTTCTTGGGGCTGCCTTGTACAGGGCCAGGAGTTGGACTTCCACGATCCTTATGAGTCCCTTCCAACTCAGAATATTCTATGATTCTACCCCTATTTTTATTCCTTTACTCTGAACTATTGGATCATTTTCCTCTTGTGCAGCAATTCTGATTTTAATCTGCTTTTATTTACCTACATGGGCTAAAAAGAAAAATAACAACTTTTTATATCCCTTCTCTGATGACATCATGGAATAAAACAAAAAACTCTCCTTGACCCTGACCCTGAGCGTGTGGGTTGTTAATTTTGTGCAGTCAGGCTGCTCATGGTCTCACGGCTCACAAGAACTCAACCCAAATCTTCCATTCCTCAGATCAGTAGGAGAGCATGGCAGCAAGGGCTGGTGCTCAGCTCCCCAAAACTAGATTTTCACAGCCCCACCCAGCAAAAAAGCCTGGAAAACATAAATTTCATTAGTCTTTTAGAGCTTATATTTATAGCAAAAAAAAATATATATTATAATTTATTAATTACTGCAAATTATAGAATATATGAATATTTTTCCTCAGCAATAGTGTTAAGTTTATAGTCCACAATATTCAACCACGTGGGCAGAAATCAATCAGCCTCAGAAATGAATACATTTCAGTTAACAATATAAATTAATATCTTCTTCTTTTCTGCATTCTGAAGACACAACTGTTTATGTCTGCACAGAGATGTGAGACAGAATTGCTCTGTGACTCACATGTGGTAAATATACAAAGAAGTTTTGAGCCAAGTTAAATCAGGGATTAATGAGAAAACTGAATAAAGTTGTGAACCACAACACCCAGACAACACAGGAGGAGAAAACAGGAGCGTGGATAAAACAGGCCACAACACCAAGTCATTCCTAATCATTTAAATTGTTAAAAAGAGAAGAAAACCTGAGGAAAAAAATACGTAATCGGCAAAATGTTTCATTTCTGTAGCAGAAAATCCAAAGCACTTTTTTGGTGCTTCTGTAAGTTATGACCCCGATATTCCCAGCGGGATAACCATCACTGCTGCAGTTTGGAAAAAGCAACAGGAAGGGGATAAACTTTGCCCAGAGCCCAGGAAAACCCAGCTGCAGAGGGAGGCAGGGCCCCAGCTGGATCCCAGCGCTGCCCAGGTTGCTGGTCCAGAACATTCCACCCACGACACTCACCGAGCAAGGAGCACCTGGAAACAGGGATTTGAATTCTCATTGCGGCACATGGAATTTGTGGACTTGGAGAGCCTGCCAAAGATCACCTGGAGCCATCGGGAGTTTGGTAGGCAGGGAATTTCTCTGAAATATGATTATCTCCTCTACACTGTCCCGTTAAAGCAAAGAGTAACAGTGGTGGCTGTTTGGTATCAGATCTCCTAACATGGATTTTGCTCTTTCTGTCTTTAATCAGCACACTGGAATTGCTGGGACTTCCCAAAACACAGGATTTTGGTATTTTTTTGGTGTGTGATTTTGGTAATTTATTTGGTATATTATTTTGGGGATTTTTGGTGTACGATTTTAACAAATCACCTTTTTTATGCTGCAGTCACTTCTCACTCGCAGCCGCATCACAAAACAAATTCCTGGCCCTTCCTGACACCAAAGTTCATGCTAAGAGTAACTCAAAATTCATGCTTAATTATTAAATAACTTTCTTTCGGCTGTAATAATAGACCAGCATTACCAAAAAGAGTACTTAGATTTGCATTTATGGCCCTTTACTGAAACCATTTGCTTCCCTTGAGACAATTCTTCTTTCTTCCATCTCGTCAGTCTCATGGCCCAGTACAGGGCATCAAACCTGTCATTATCTGTCTTGGTCTGATTAATACAGAAAACTTCTCAGGAAGACTTATGGAATATTAGGTGTTTCCAGGGATCTAATAGCAGGAAGTAGGCAGCTGTCACCCAAAATTAGGGGAATTTTTGCCACAGGGCAGGTAGGAATTAGGTGATAGTAGTCAGTGAAAATATATCCAAACTATGCTCACCCACATCCAGTGCCCCACAAAGGCTCCTGGGATTCTGGACAGGTGGATAAATCAAATTTGTGGAGGAGGTGGATGACCATGAGAGATAAAGAAAATAACAAAAATATGCAATAAGCTGCCCCCAAATGAGAATATCCTGGGCACCAGTCTCATGTCCCAGCAGTCCCTTGGTGGCTCTCAGAAGCAGCTCCTGGTGGCAAAGGGTCGATGCCAACTCAACCTGAATTCCCATCTGGAGAATTCAGATAGGGAGAATAGGAAGTATATTTGAAGCCCATTCAATTTATCCACTAAAAGTCCTAGCAGTGTCTCCATGAGAGCATTAAAGGAGCATGTGCAGGTTTCCTTGAGCACAATTTCCCCCTGGACATGGCAGTGAACCCCGCCAGGGCTGGTTTTCTTTCCTCCCATTCCTTTACTTTCCCCCTAGGAAATCAAATGAATTACAATATAAAAAGCTGAAAACATGCACCACAGCCACGTTCTCCCCTTCCTGTTACACAGTAGTGCTTGTTCTCTGCTGCTTTAGTGGGATTTTATGGAGAACCTTGGTGACCCTTTAACACACTCTGTTTGTTATCTCTGTCCCTGAGCCACAGGTCAGGAATAAAACCAGGTGGGACCTGCAGTGCTCAACATTCTGTTACACAAAGCATTTGCACATAAAGTCTGGGCTTGGGATCCAAGTGAAGATTTAAATCCTGGAATCCCAGAATGGGCTGGGTTGAAGGTTGAAGACCTTCCCATTTCACCCTCTGCCATGGGCAGGGACACCTTCTACTCTCCCACGTTGCACCAACCCCTGTCCAACCTGGCCCTGGAAACTTCCAGGGAACCTGTGCCAGGGCCTCGCCACTCCCTGAGTAAAGATGGACTTTTTAAAGCGATAAGAGATGGTATTTCATCATGGTTTTTGCACAAATATCTCTGTATCAAGTATGTTGCTCTTACTTTTTCAAAGAGAAACCCCACGATGTCACTGAGCGATAAATGAGCGTTCGGGGTCAGCGGTCTTAACCAAAAGCTGCACGGGCATTTCTGTTTGTGTTATTTTCCCTCTAAATATCCCTGCCGTGCTTGGAATACTTTGGTTGCTTCCGTAAAGAGAACAGGAGAAAAGCTGCAGGAGATGAAGTCCTGTGTCTCCCCGGGGAGCAGTTGTGCCGTGGATGTCAGAGGGGCTGCCTTGATCCGAGCAGCTTACGCCGTATCAGCCCCGTCCTGCAGGACCGTGTCAGGGGGTGGTGAGCAAGAAGTGATTTATATTTGTGCGTCAGACATCCTAATTCCCTCATGCACAGTTTCAATGGAGAGAGACACCAAGAGCTTTAGAAATGTGTGGCTAATTATACATCTCATCAAATGCTCAACACTTAAAGTCGTGATGAGCACAAAGCACTTGTCTGCTCCGCCACCTATCCCCTTCCTGGGATGTCCTTTTTAATGGTCTCTTATGTAAAGAGAGTTGGCTGCTTAAATATTTGAAGTCTGCCAGTTTAAAAGATTTAAAGTATTTTTAAAATGCGGAATAGATTTGGGTTTTGTGCGCTCTTATCGTTCAAGAAAAACATTCACTGATACTTTTTTTTTTTTAATTAAAATGATCCCTTTGGGCTATGAATGCCAAGTTTTAGCCTGGAGGGAATTTTTATTGCGGATATAAACCCCTGGAAATCAGAGTACGTATACATCTACCACCGCGCCTGATAAACCCTCGACTGTGACACTGCTACTAAGGGCTGCCATAATATCTGATGACAAAACTGACAGATTACTTCTGATGAGAATGTGGAACCCTTTTTGTTTTTAACTTGACCCTGAAGACATGTCATAACATTTGTAATATCTGCAATAAAGTGTCAACTATACTGCTCTAAGACTGCTGGAGCTTGGAGTTAAGCACTCAGTTTAGTGCTCCTACAGCTTTCAATTTCAAATAAAAAAAGACTCTTAATTTCCTTTTGGACAGTCCAAGCCCGGTAGAACTGCACTAATTTTTCTTGGCGAATATGAAGCGGTAGTGGGGAACACGACTGCTGGAAAGGAAATCCAGAGGAACAGAACGGAATAAAATAAACCTATCCATCGTCTCTACATAAATCGGGGATTTACAGTTCAGTGGGAACGATCTTAGGCGGGGATGGCAATAAAAGGAGTGTCGATGACCACCTCGGTGGCAGGGCTGGCTGGATTTCAGGCTAACATTTCACCGTCACCCCCCAGCTGCACAAGGTTCAAGTATTTTAAGCCTGTTTCCAGCGGAATAAAAGTGTCAGTAGTATCTCCCATCCCGCGTAATCAGATGTGATGCTTTGGTTGTGCAATTAGGGAGAGGGATGGTCTCCCCAGTCCTGTTGCTTCCCATGCTTTGGCCTGCTCTTGAGCCACACTGGGACCAGAGCATCATCAGGGTTTGAGAAGACCCCTGACATCATGGAGCCTCACCATAAAAAGCCTCATCTTGCCATGGATGGCACATCTCCTCTTTGACTCAGAGACTGCATTTCTAAAGGTGCTCCGGAACAGAGAATCCCCACTTCTCTGATAACCTGGGCCCAAAATTAATTGCTTGATATAAAAGTAAGCACCAGGCACAAGGCTGTGAAAGACAATATTTTGCTGCCACTAACAAGGGCTGATTTCTTTGTCTAAGAGTACAATATAGTCAAACTAAGCTTTATTTCCCAAGAGATGAGATACTTCATTTATTCGTGCAACTTCCTCAGACTTTATATTCTTGTGTGTTTCAGGACTTCAGTAGTTGCCTTCTTGTAATATTTCAGCTTTTAAGCTGTTTTCTTGCCTCACTGAACTCACATAAGATACATCTGAAAGCTTTAGTACAAATTTACTTCGAATAAAGTCTTCAATTCATTTTCATGGCACCAAAAAGACAGCTTTAATAACTGCAATGACAAATAAACTGGAAATCATTCCAGGCCTTTTCACTTAACTGACAAGTAGAACGCTCTCATAATGAGCCGCAGGTTTTACGTTTTCTCTTTGACCATAATAGCTTCATTTAAGAGCGTCAGACCCTGACACTTCATCATTTATCTACATTATTTCTCATCTTCTTTCAAATAAATTATGGAATACTAGACTGAGCACATAAAAACAAAGTGACTTGTTATCTGTAAACAGCAAGATAAATTGTCCAGAAGTTCCTCATTTAGTTCCTTTTAAATTTAAGGGCAAGTTATTGGATGTACCTTTTTTTTTCCTTGCCTATCCCAATTTTTTGCATTTTTTTACAGCCATCTTATTCTGTTGCCAGTGGCCTTTGTGCAGCCATCCAGAGCCTGATGATGGTGCAAAAGGCATAAAATAATTCCATTATCCCAAGGTTGGACAGGGTAGTGCAGAAAAGAAAAAAAAAAAATAAAAATATTGAAAAAAATCAAATAAACAACTTCCATGGATATTTCTCTCCGTCTGTAAAACTCCTCGTCCGTAATACATCTTGTCACAGTGGCAAATGTGACACATCCAAAGTAATGAACACTGGGGCTGTGACTGTCCTCGCCCTCAGAGAGAGCTGATATTTCCCGCCAGCCAAGCCCCCCTTCCCGCCTGGAATACATTAATTCCTGGCTCCGAGCGCCACGGAATGCTCCGAGTTCACGTTTCCTTTATTTTCCAACCGCGTTGTCCTGAACACAATTAGCAACCTTGCATTTGTGTTTTAATTAGCGGTGACAGATGAAGTCAGGAGAGGTTTGGTTTAATGACACCCCGTGCGTTCCCAGCGTACCTCTCCCCAAGAAAATTGCATCTTCCCAATATTCCAGAGTTTGGAGACCCCCCCTGGAGCCCGAGCCGAGTCCTCAACTGGAATTTGTAAAGCCACACCAGTGGTGCACAGCCCTCAGCACGTTTAACCCTGCCAGGGGGGATTCTTAGGGAGGACAGTCGGACTGTTCCTGGTTTAGGGACAGGGAGATGAGCACAGAGCATGTCTCCAGCAGAATTCTGATGGATGAACCCAACAGCCTCAATTCCAGATGTTTTTAAGCCTCATGTTTCAAGACAAAGTGAAAACCAGAAAAGCAAAATGTAGGTAGGAAGGCTTCTCAGATTTGTCCTTCTTTTTGCCTTGAGGGATTTCTTTAAAAAGTACAGATTTACAGTGTCAGTGGATTCCCTGTGTATTCCTCATCCCAGGAGAGACTCCATCACTCACCACTATCCTTGGGAAGACAAGGAACTGAAAGGGGCATGACAAACTGGAAAGGACACCTCACCCAAGAGATGCAGCTCACTGAGCTTTGGGTTTCGGTGGCAATTTTGGACAGAGCCTTCATTGAGCTGGGCTGAGACACGAGGACGTTCCCTGGTGTACAGCCAACATCCCAAGCTTTGGGTGATGCTCAGTTTGGGGACAAACTGGGCAGTGGAATCACAAGGGTCATTAACAGGTGAATAAATTCATTAACAGGTGAATAACTCATGCGTGAGCTCCATCAACCCCACAGAGCAGAAAGGCCCCTACGCCACTGCCACTCCCACCACGGAGCTGTGGAATTCCCAGATTCCCAACCCCACAGACACGACCAGCACTGTAGAAAAAAATGGCAATATCAGAGAAGGCCTTTCACAGGACTCCTCAGCACATTTAAGGTCATACCTTGATCTGTTTGATTCTCCAGGTAATTTTCCTTCCAAGCTCTCCCTTTCCCTCTCCAAATCCTGGGGCTGTGGGCACACAGCCATCTTGCAATTCAATCATGTTCTCTGTGCAGAGCAGGCAACAATCAAATAAAGACAAAAATAAGAGTTTAAGCTGAGGTTCCCATCAGCTGCAATTCCATACACATAACATTTTAATTATATCTCATCTCCAGTGTAATAGTTAGAGATGCCATTTGATACAGCTTTCTTTTTTTTATTATTTTATTTGAAAAATTAACTCTAACTAAATTAGCAAAAATACAGTAGTAAAAGTTAATTGGGAATTATCTACTCCAAAATAACTCTTACTGGTAAATGCTTTGTGTGGTTATAAAAGGCTGATAAATATAATTGTATTTATGTAATGAGGATCATGTTTAATTTACTGTACTTGGTTGTTAGACAGCATTTTATGCAGGCCTCATAAGCGAGCCTCAGATTATTGCTTGTATTGCTTTTAAAACAAAAAAAATTCACCATCAGATGCAGCATACGGGAAATGTCCAGATTTCAAACAAGGTGGTGACGAGTTGTCCAGAGAAATATTTGGGATGAGCTGCATCTGCCTGGCCTAAAAATCAGAGTGGTTAGGAACACTCTGCAGGCTGACGGGTTGTGCTCAGCGCCCTGATTTAAGGACTGGGATGATCTCTGAGATCCACGGGTAATTACAGCCCAGTGCATGACAACGGGGTGATGCTTGCTCCTGGCAATGCTGGAAAAATGGGGAATTTCTCTTTTTTTTAAACACTTATTCTTCAGTTAATGCGATTTTGGTCAGATGTTTTCACATTCCAGAAAGTACAAGTCAGGGCAGCTGCTTATTTTGTGGGTTTCTCAGTTTGCTCTGGTTTAGGGGCAGGCTTGAGACTGCCACTTTTCTGTTACTGCTATTAAAAATTATCCACAAAAAGGGCTTGGCACGACTGGAAACACTGGAATTCTGTCCATACTCTGTGCTTTTTCATACCACTTACACTAGAGATCTGTACATATTCTGTGCTGTTCCACACCATTTAAAAAAAAAAAAAGAGAAACCCTAAAAAGAAGGTAGAATTTCTCTTTAATGAAGTTAAGACTTGAAAAAACCCATAGTGGACAAAATGCTGCCGGTCTCTGAAAAACTGACAGTGAAATCCAGGCCCTGATTGCTATGGAGCAAGTCAGACCCAATCTCAATCCTCTCAGTGACATCCTCAAAGCAGACAAATAAAGAGGCAAATATGTGCTGATTTTTGTCGCAATTTAAAGATTTTTCCATTATTTTTCTCATTTCTAAATAAATACGTTTGAATGTAGAGTGCTGGCAATACTCGGAGGCCACGAAAATCCCTGGTTCCCATCACTGGTGTGTGACACATGGAATGGGTAAAGTTGCTTCATTCTTTGGCAGAAATGTCACAGGGCACCCCACTTTGCACTCTCCTCTTGGTCGCCATTTACTGTATCCTCTCTCTAGACAAATTTCTGAAGTATCTTTGGTTCGTTAAAAAAAAAAAAACTCTCAAAAATACGTAATATTATAAAAATAACTCATGTTGAACGTTCAGATTTCCTCTTAAACCGCCGCAGCTCACGAGGCAGCTGAAAATCTGAGATTCTCACGCAATTACGGCAGTGGGGCCAGAACACAAACTCCCAAAACGAATATTGAAAATTCCAAAGCACGTGTGGATCTGGAAGATTTTAGGCAAAGAATCCAACCGAAAATCCCCTCTTTGGAGCAAAGTGATTGGCAGCAACTTGGCAGCACTGACTTTTTGACTCTGGAATACCAGAAAATCACCATGTATTTTTAATTAAAGAAAGAGAATGTTTCTCTTCAACTCCCCCACCTCTCCTCCTGCTTGGCCTGGTCTCTGTTATTTCTGTTCTGGATACATGGCTGCAAGATTTATTGTATCAGATTAAAAGTAAAGGCTATTAATGTCAGATTCCGTAGGGATTTTTCGTTAAGGCTTCTTGGTTTTACTNACAGGTGAATAAATTCATTAACAGGTGAATAACTCATGCGTGAGCTCCATCAACCCCACAGAGCAGAAAGGCCCCTACGCCACTGCCACTCCCACCACGGAGCTGTGGAATTCCCAGATTCCCAACCCCACAGACACGACCAGCACTGTAGAAAAAAATGGCAATATCAGAGAAGGCCTTTCACAGGACTCCTCAGCACATTTAAGGTCATACCTTGATCTGTTTGATTCTCCAGGTAATTTTCCTTCCAAGCTCTCCCTTTCCCTCTCCAAATCCTGGGGCTGTGGGCACACAGCCATCTTGCAATTCAATCATGTTCTCTGTGCAGAGCAGGCAACAATCAAATAAAGACAAAAATAAGAGTTTAAGCTGAGGTTCCCATCAGCTGCAATTCCATACACATAACATTTTAATTATATCTCATCTCCAGTGTAATAGTTAGAGATGCCATTTGATACAGCTTTCTTTTTTTTATTATTTTATTTGAAAAATTAACTCTAACTAAATTAGCAAAAATACAGTAGTAAAAGTTAATTGGGAATTATCTACTCCAAAATAACTCTTACTGGTAAATGCTTTGTGTGGTTATAAAAGGCTGATAAATATAATTGTATTTATGTAATGAGGATCATGTTTAATTTACTGTACTTGGTTGTTAGACAGCATTTTATGCAGGCCTCATAAGCGAGCCTCAGATTATTGCTTGTATTGCTTTTAAAACAAAAAAAAAAATCACCATCAGATGCAGCATACGAGAAATGTCCAGATTTCAAACAAGGTGGCGACGAGTTGTCCAGAGAAATATTTGGGATGAGCTGCATCTGCCTGGCCTAAAAATCAGAGTGGTTAGGAACACTCTGCAGGCTGACGGGTTGTGCTCAGCGCCCTGATTTAAGGACTGGGATGATCTCTGAGATCCACGGGTAATTACAGCCCAGTGCATGACAACGGGGTGATGCTTGCTCCTGGCAATGCTGGAAAAATGGGGAATTTCTCTTTTTTTTAAACACTTATTCTTCAGTTAATGCGATTTTGGTCAGATGTTTTCACATTCCAGAAAGTACAAGTCAGGGCAGCTGCTTATTTTGTGGGTTTCTCAGTTTGCTCTGGTTTAGGGGCAGGCTTGAGACTGCCACTTTTCTGTTACTGCTATTAAAAATTATCCACAAAAAGGGCTTGGCACGACTGGAAACACTGGAATTCTGTCCATACTCTGTGCTTTTTCATACCACTTACACTAGAGATCTGTACATATTCTGTGCTGTTCCACACCATTTAAAAAAAAAAAAAGAGAAACCCTAAAAAGAAGGTAGAATTTCTCTTTAATGAAGTTAAGACTTGAAAAAACCCATAGTGGACAAAATGCTGCCGGTCTCTGAAAAACTGACAGTGAAATCCAGGCCCTGATTGCTATGGAGCAAGTCAGACCCAATCTCAATCCTCTCAGTGACATCCTCAAAGCAGACAAATAAAGAGGCAAATATGTGCTGATTTTTGTCGCAATTTAAAGATTTTTCCATTATTTTTCTCATTTCTAAATAAATACGTTTGAATGTAGAGTGCTGGCAATACTCGGAGGCCACGAAAATCCCTGGTTCCCATCACTGGTGTGTGACACATGGAATGGGTAAAGTTGCTTCATTCTTTGGCAGAAATGTCACAGGGCACCCCACTTTGCACTCTCCTCTTGGTCGCCATTTACTGTATCCTCTCTCTAGACAAATTTCTGAAGTATCTTTGGTTCGTTAAAAAAAAAAAACCTCTCAAAAATACGTAATATTATAAAAATAACTCATGTTGAACGTTCAGATTTCCTCTTAAACCGCCGCAGCTCACGAGGCAGCTGAAAATCTGAGATTCTCACGCAATTACGGCAGTGGGGCCAGAACACAAACTCCCAAAACGAATATTGAAAATTCCAAAGCACGTGTGGATCTGGAAGATTTTAGGCAAAGAATCCAACCGAAAATCCCCTCTTTGGAGCAAAGTGATTGGCAGCAACTTGGCAGCACTGACTTTTTGACTCTGGAATACCAGAAAATCACCATGTATTTTTAATTAAAGAAAGAGAATGTTTCTCTTCAACTCCCCCACCTCTCCTCCTGCTTGGCCTGGTCTCTGTTATTTCTGTTCTGGATACATGGCTGCAAGATTTATTGTATCAGATTAAAAGTAAAGGCTATTAATGTCAGATTCCGTAGGGATTTTTCGTTAAGGCTTCTTGGTTTTACTTTATTTATAAATTATCATCGTGAGGCTTGTAAAAAGGGCTTTCCCCCCTCTTATTCCAGTGACATTGTAATTTATATTGCTGGTAGTTCCATAGGAGAATTCAATTAAGAATTACAATTTGTTTCCTTATAACAGGAGCTAAACAGGGGCTGTGTCTCTACACGCAGGCTATTAACAGATTTTACACTGTTAGAGTGTCAAAAAAATAATATATTGTGCCGAAAAACCTTTAAAAAAGCAGTTAAATCACTTCGTTTCTGTGGACACAAATGCGATTGTGCAGTTTGCATGATATTTACCTACCTCCCCTGGGAGAAGGGGCCACTTTTACTGAGATTTTTAACAGCTCTAGAGGAGAGAGAGAAAAAGTTCTCTTGAGTTCATCTTCCTCTGCTTTCATTTGAGGCGACCTACCTGGATATTAGGAAGAAATTCCCGGCTGGGAGGGTGGGCAGGCCCTGGCACAGGGTGCCCAGAGAAGCTGTGGCTGCCCCTGGATCCCTGGCAGTGCCCAAGGCCAGGCTGGATGGGGCTTGGGGCACCCTGGGACAGTGGGAGGTGTCCCTGCCCATGGCAGGGCTGGGACTGGATGAGTTTTAATGTCCCTTCCAACCCAAACCATTCCATGATGTCTTCAATCTCCCCACAAGATGGTCTGATAACGTCATTTGCTCCAAATATTACTTTTCCTACAGCTTGGGTTCACAAACACCGTGCTTATGCTCCCTTGACTTCCTGCATCAGCACCCCTGAGGTATTTCAGAAAATTACTAAATAAAATTACTATTTGGTACGAACCTAGAGGATAATAATTAACCACGTGCAAAAATTCCATGGACAGAAAGCACTCAGGAAAAGAGAAATCTCAGCCAGTCCTGGCTTCCAGCTCGGGGCCCCAGCATGAGGCTGTAACATCACAGGTCCCTGAAAAGGCCAGAGAACATGGAACAACCATCAAGTGGGTCATGATTACAGACACATCTGCCCCAGATGTTTGTGCCGTGCTGCGCATCGCCGTTTTTTACAGCAGCCTGCAAAAGTTTACATTCCTTCTCTACAGCAGGTTGGTTATTATTCTTATTATTTCCAGTAAAATTAATGCTCATTAAAGGGATTAGATGACAGCTGTAAAGACTGAGAGCCTTCATTTGTTGCCAGACAAATGATGTTATAACAGCTTCAGCAGCGCACATCTGCACAATATTGTGGAATCTTCAGTGTGGGAAGTTTTCATGCACACGGCTGCGTCCCCCAAGGAGCCCTGGAAGGGTCCCACCAATCCATGACTTCACTCAAGGACTGGTGAGGGTTCAATCAAATGTTGTCTGACATGGAAGGCACGGAAAGGAACATCCCAATCATCCGAGTTCTACAGTAAACCCAGTGACTTAAGAGAAAATTATGCTTTTGTAAGGCTTTAAAGTCATTTGGCAACACAGCATTTTATAGAATCACAGAACCATTTGGGTTGGAAAAGCCCTCCAGGATCATCGAGTCCAACCTGTGACCAGTCCCCACCTCATCCCCAGCCCAGAGCACTGAGTGCCACATCCAGGCCTTCCTTGGACACCTCCAGGGATGGGCACTCCAAACCTCCCTGGGCAGCCCCTGCCCACACCTGGCCACCCTTTCCATGGAAAAATTCCTGCTGATGTCCAACCTGAGCCTCCCCTTGTGCAGCTTGAGGGGACAATTCTTCTTTTCCTGTCGCTGCCTGCCTGGGAGAAGAGTCCAACCCCTACCTTCCTACAACAAACATTTGCAATAAAACTCACAAACTCTCGCACATATAAAAAAATACTGATTTTTTCTGTTTTGACACAGTCAAAGGTGCCTCAGACACCAGAACAAGGCAGTGAAAAATAAAGTGATTGAGTCACGATGAGCTTGGCAAGGTAAGCGAGCATCGGTTTCCTTTTCCCTGTCACATTTCTCCTGCTCCCTGTGTTTTCAGCAGTGAAGGATCCCTGTGTTTCCCCGAGACAAAGGATGGGCTCGGGAACTCTGTCTTCTGAAGTGATGAGTTAAAGAACACCGCAGGAGTACTTGCCAAATCATACCGCCATTATTAATTCAGGCATGATGAAAGTGTTCATTTTAGCTGTAATCATGTAATTCATCAAAATACTACTAGAGCATATCATTGGGAACTATTACACTGATAGAGCACCTTATTGCACCTTCCCCGAAAGCAGAAAATGTAGGTTTTGATGCTTATCTGCTGAAAAGCAATTCAGTTTGGGATTTTGGAAGTGCTATCTTATGGTACAATAAAAAAAAAGGACATTTCAAACATGTTTTCTTGTACTTGGATGATGTTGTTATTATGTTTCAGGGTGATTATCTTCAACGATGAAGTTTAAAAATGGTGGGGCACTGAAATGTTGCATTTACCCGGTGCTGAAGGAACGACTGGGTTATGAATATACAACATATGAAATTTAAATGTAGATTTTCGACCTGCCCACTTTTAAAATAACTTCAGAGGCCAGAATCTGCCTGACACAAGAGCCTTTCCAAATAGGAGGGGTTTTTTGGGAGTTTAGTCCGCTGGGATTTATCAAACACCTTTAAATCTAGAGCAAAACACCCTTGGCAAAAATGCAGATTCACAACTAACAGCTCTTATAAACAGAACTCTCCTTTGGGGACTTGACAAATTTTTCTGGATATTATTCTCTAAACCATAGCAGGCTTTTATGCTCAGTACATCAGACCCTAAACCCTTTTCCTTCAGGAGAAAAAATGGGGTCTCAAGTCGGTTGCAGAGGGCAGAGATATGTAAAAACTCTCCAAAGATGATGACGAACATAAGTATTAATACGATGAATGAATAATAAAGATAATTCTAAAATTATTAGAATATAAATTAGGCCTCCAATTCTGGAAATCAGAACCATAGTTACACATCTAGCTCCTATTTTCTTCTTAGTGTGAGGATCTTGATTTGTCTTTAAGCACCTAAATCTGCTTCTACGCCAAATGGATGAGTATTTTAACTCCAGTACAAGCAGGGAATGTGATCCTGGAGGTCTTTTCCATCCTTAATAATTCCATGATTCCCTGGGCCTACAGTGTACAGGTCTGCTCCACAGAACCCTCAGAATAATTTCATTTATTACAAATGTTTATGAAGCAGCCCAGTTTTACGTGTGTTTATATGAAAGCTGAAGAAACAGTAAATTATTGTTGGAAGCAATGTTTTACGTTGAATATTAAAGTAAGCTAATAACATTTACTCTTCTATTCAGTAATTATTTGAGAGTAATTAGAAGCTAATAGCTACCAGTTTATAGCTATTAAGTCTCTTCAGCACTCCAACTTGGCTTTTATGCGATCCTTTTGTTTATTTTCATTGTAATTTTCTCTGCAGATGCCTCCATGCAAACACAACCCCCTTCTCCTCCATTCCTTAAAGAACTCAAAATCCAGGGAAAATAGTTGGCCCCAGAAAAAAAATTATTTCCCCTTCAAGGAAGCTCTTTCAATTCTCCAGCTGCAAAAGAGATTAAATTTAAGCGTATGACTAATTGCATGAAGTGATTTACTGGGATGAGCAGGAGTGTGAGGTACATCCACGCACACCTGGCTCCTCCAGGATTTTTATGCCTCCTGGAAAGAGAGACTACAGCTTCTTTTGTCCCACTTCCCACTAAGAAATGGATGCTGTTGCGTTGCTGGAACAATCCCACACCAGGAGGATGAAGCAATTTCACAGCATGTGGGTGCAAAATGAGGTTTTCACAAGATTCCCTTTGAACAAGGTCCTAAACTCTGCAGTGGAACCAAGACTTTCCATAGCTCCAGGAGCTGTTGTCCATCTGCAGGTGGAGTAGCTGGAGCAGCACATCTAAGCTTGGGACAAATGAGCTTTGCAGCCCAGGCTGGCCCTCAGCCTGGCACGGCTTCGCAGACACCTCCACGTGGTGCCAGCGTGGCAGTAAATGATTAGTTCATAATAAATGAATAATTGATAATTTCATAATAAATAAACCTTACATGCCAAAGAGCAAAATTCCCATGGAGCAAAATGTAAAGCCAGGTCTAAATTAATTACAAATGGAATCAGAGAGTGGGGTGAGATGGAAAGGACCTTAAATCGCATTTCATCCCACCCCTGCCACGGGCAGGGACTCCTCCCACTGTCCCAGGCTGCTCCAAGCCCCGTCCAGCCTGGCCTTGGGCACTGCCAGGGATCCAGGGGCAGCCACAGCTGCTCTGGGCACCCTGTGCCAGGGCCTGCCCACCCTCCCAGCCAGGAATCCCTTCCCAATATCCCACCCAGCCCTGCCCCCTGGCAGTGGGAAGCCATTCCCTGTGTCCTGTCCCTCCAGCCCTTGTCCCCAGTCCCTCTCCAGCTCTCCTGGAGCCCCTTTAGGCCCTGCAAGGGGCTCTGAGCTCTCCCTGGAGCCTTCTCCTCTCCAGGTGAACATTCCCAGCTCTCCCAGCCTGGCCCCAGAGCAGTTCCAGCCCTCGGAGCAGCTCCGTCGCCTCCTGCGGATTCACTCCAGCAGCTCCATGTCCTTATTCTGGGGTGCCAGAGTTGGACACAGAGCCCCAGGTGGGGACATCAAGTGGACCAGGCTTGAAGCAAACCCTAAAACACGAAGATTTGGTGCCAGCTACCCTGCAGACATTTTAAACTAGGAAATTTTCATTCCGTTCAAGGAAAACTCCCAGGAAAAAAAATATACAGCAGAAAAAGGTGAAGCAACTATGTTTACAAAGCCAAGAGAAAAGCCAATATTTAGCTCCAGGAATCTGGTTTTTTGCACTGAACCTTTGGAGGGAAAAGCTCTGCTGTACTTCTCAAGCTTCTCCACACCTCTATCTAACTTTGTAATAATAATAATAATAATAATAATAATAGGGGCCTCAGAAACAGAGCTGCACCTTCAGGCATCAGGAAGTGCTCTGGAAAAAAAGCCCAAATGACAAAAAAAAATCAAATAAGTGTGACAAGTGTGACCCCAAAGCATCACTGCACTGAGGGGGGACAGGGGACAGCAGCCTCTGGGCCACTCCTCACCTTCCTAACGCTGGAAACCATGAGCAAAGGAACAGGAATAACCATGGATATAACCACTCCTGAACTTTTTCACTAGGCTACATTTTGCTATAAAATATGCTCACTTGTGGTGTTTTTTTTTCCTTAAATCATTATCTAAGCTCATAAGTAATATTTCTGAAAGAAGAGACTGGTAGATATAACAAAATAATGATGAAAATCTCATTTGCTTAATAAAATTCCTTTGATTTTAAATCAAAACTGATCTCCATCCATTTGAACTTTAACTACCTAATTTTGTCTTGCATTTCAGATAACACACAGTAAATGCAATTTGTCATCATAAACGTATTATTATTTAATCATATGAAACTTTTGGTTTATCTTGAGAAAATATTTATGGTAGTTTTAATACATGGGATCCATTCTTGACAGAAATGATGAAACAGATTTATCACCCTTGACAAATTATATTGCAAAATGTCCTCTCCTGACTGCTTACAACAGGAATATTAACAACACACACAACTGGAAAACCACCTGTGATCCTCATTTTTTTTTAGGCTCAAATCCCCTTTCATGGACACTCTGCACTACTTGGAATGTGAGTTACTTACAAGAGTAATTCTATGAGTGACTGAAACCTGTAGCCCTTTAAATCAAACTAAGTAGTGTTTTATTAAAGTGCCCGGCAAATCAATCTAAATCCAAGGATAATAAAGCCCTAATCAGGTGGTAGAAAAAATAATAGGTTGTCATGCATGAGGAAAAATAGGCAATCATGGAATGTTTTCTTTAATTAGGTTGTGTAAAGTGGAAGGACTGAGTAGGAACTGGCAAGACATTCATCATGAGCAAGGTGGGAAATTATTGAGATTACTGAGGAAGGAGAATTGAGTGTGAAATACTAAGATTTGACTGGACAGAAAATTAAAACCGGTTTGCTGTTCGTGTCACTTGCTCTTGGCAACTCCTTGGCAGGTAGGGTTTTTCCAAGGAGTGTGAATCCAGAGACTTCTGTAGTTTAGAGACCCCAAATAACTCCTTCTAACTTTTAATGGCACTGAAGTGTGCACGTTCTGCCTCTGACTCACAGAGAGACTGAGTGGAAATTCATGTCTATGGAGTTTTAGCTGGAAAAATCATGTGGATTCAACTGCTTCTCTGAAGTAAAGTGGTTACTCCTCTTATCCCAAGTCATCAGGACATTGTCATGTATTGGAGTTGCTTTAAAAATTACAAACACCATGAAAGACATTATTTAGGCAGGCAATGGATTTTCCTAAGTTAAGGGAAATGTCTTAGCCCATTAATTAATTATTATCATTATTATTATTATTATTATTATTACAAAATTAGAATTCACAACTGTCATGCATAAAAATATCAACAGCATTAAGACAAGATTATAAACATCATGGAAAAAAGTATCTTGGAGAGTTTTGGAGATATTCTAATTAAGGAATTTCTAATGCACTTGAATTTAGGCAGTATTTTTAATACCTGTCCTAAGCTTTAGGCAGCATAGGATACACAGAGAACTCCTGACTTCTTCCCAGCTGAGATAATTTTCAGTATGAGAGCAAGACATGGTGTCTGTGTCTTCTCTCTCACATCATCAAGAAAATTATCATTTTGGAATTCCATAATTATAAATGTTATCAAAACAGGTTTGGTTTTTTTCATTATTGGCTTATGAGGGAGAGAGACCTTGACTCTTGCTGATCCCTTCTCTCACCATTATGTTTGGGGGTGTTTTCCATAACACAAATGCAGAGAAAATTCCTAAACATCTTTAATGCTGATCTCACCAGCGAAAGCTGCCTCCTCCCAAAATCAGTACAAGAGCAGAAATCATTCTAAACTTAAGCTGACTTCAAACCTTCTTTTAGGCAGAGTTTCTGTTTCATGAAATTTGCATCACTATCTAAGACCTCCAAGTATTTTGCTCAATGGAAATCTCACTATTTCCTTGTAAAAGCTGCAGCTGTGGGGTATCCACAAATGAATTACACTCCACAGATTATCTTGGAGTGATGGAAACTGGGAGGTCTTTAGTAAAAGGCAGCAGAGATGTTCTCCCAGTTTTTAGCCAGGAACTCCAGAAAAACAAACACGGGAGCAGGGCAGGGTCTGACAAATCAAAATCTGACTTCATTGTCAGATTTGTACACAAAGTTTGTGTGAAGTCTTCAGGAGGAGACGTCTTCAGGAAAAAACTAAGTTTGAGCTTAAAACTTGGTATCGCTCCTCTCCAAATGAGCGTTCTCTGTTTTTTCACAAGAGCCCTAAAATTGCGTGGCAATTGACGAATGGAGCTGGTTGCCCTTCTCTGCTATTTTAAGAGTAAATAAAAACGCTTCATAGGAGGATTTTCACATCAAAAAGAAGTTTCAAGATGATTTTCCCCTTATTAACTTGGCCTGACCTCAGGGCTGGCACTGGGGATTTTGCTGGGAGGCTGCTCGGCTGGGCGAGGATGTGAGGGCCCGCCTGGCTCGGGATCACGGAACCGTTACGGTTGGAAAAGACCTTCAGGATCATCAAGTCCAACCTCCAGCCCACCACTCCCGCCCAACAAACCTACAAATCACTCGTCACCAACTTTGATCTACCTTGTTTCAGGTGGTTTCCCCTCTGCCTATTATTTCTGCCAAGAGACCCGTGAAAATTAAATACAGCCCCCATCCCTGCTCGAGTGACCCAGCGCTCCATCATCCCACAGCGTAATGGCAATAAATCATTTCAACTTTAATCTATTGTTATTGATGAATGTACAATTATTTGTCATCTAATATGCTGAAAATGATGACCAAAGAAATAGATCAACTTTTTTTTTCTTCTCCCAAGTACGGCATTGATGGATTGTATCCCTAAACTGTTATTACACTTATAATGTACTCCTCTGCTATGACAGCACAGCTAGTTTTTTAATCATTCCATAGTAATCAACTTAAGACAACACAGCAAGACTCATAACTCATGTTCTTTTCATTTTTGGCAGTGATGGGAAATGAAAATGTTTTTATTCTTTTGAAATTATTCTTACCTGACTAGGCTGAAGATTGCTTTAAAATTGTAAATAAATGGTTGTTTATTGAGCTGGAACTGAAAAGTGACACATTAAAATGCCCATTTCTGAAGAAAAAAATAATAATTTAGGCCTGAGTGGAGCTAGAGTCGGTTAAAGAAATACTTTGTTTTTCTTTTAACTGGTTCAGTGCTAACTAAAATCTGTACTTGCTGGTTAAGTGATATAAGCAAGGCTCTTGTTTTCATATTTAGGAGCAGAGTTGGTCTGCAAAGACAGACTGGCTCAGGAAAGAAACCTCAGGGTGCATTTTCCAAAACTCCCTTTGAAAAATCTGTGGGCTTGGGAGCCACTTTGCACTTTCAGCAGCAACTCAGAGGTAGGACACGAACTACAAATTGTCATCGACTTAAGTCTGGCAGATTAACTGGAACTTGTAAAAATCTCCTGGAAGAGGAAAACCTCAGTCATTCCTCCAGGAACCGTAAGGATGGGAAGATCAGATGCTGCTTTCTAGGGGTTACCTTGCTACTGCAAGATGCACGCAATATAGAAGAGGAGAAAATACTTCAGGAAACTCTTCCTTGATTTTAAAAAAATGGCCTGGAAAAATCTGGCATCACAACACTACCAAAAAATATACACTAATTGCAACGACATTTTTAAAATAAAACAATGGTCACTCTATTCTCTCTGTATGTGTGTNTAAATGGAGTAATGAGAACTTTGTGAACTGGTTTATTGCCCAACAGCCTTTGAACTGCTCACAGCAGCTTTCTTCCACCTCACCTTTATCTCCATATATTTCTACTTCTCTGGCATTTTTCACCTGGTTTGCAGTGCCGCATCCTTTGCTGAGCAAAACCCAGCCTCCTTCCTTGTCTCTGCGAGGTTTGTCCCACCCCATTTGGACACTGGTGGCTGCTGGTTTGGGAGTGCCCTGGCCCTCCTTGGGCTTCCAGGGACACCCTCCTCAGCCACACGTCTGCAGGGTTTCTTTTCCAAAGCAAGAATTTGACAATGCAATCTGACATCCTTTTTGCCTTGAAATCCCTTCACTGTTAAGGCTTTTTCCCCACGGCCATTTAGGAACAAATGAAACCATACCCCAGTTTTCCTGACAACCATTATGTCCCACTGTTTCCTCAGCCACCAAGACTTTTCTTTTTCACTGCCATTAGCACAACTTCAGTAAACGGCCCAGAAACAACTGATAGGGCTGAATGTTCAAAAAGGACACCAGTGATGAAGCAGCAGGGACCTAAAAGCCCATCTGGTCCCACCTCACCATGGGCAGGGACACCTCCCACTAGACCTGGCTGCTCCAACCTGGCCTTGAACATTGCCAAGGCCTCACCACCCCCACAGCCAACAATTTCTTCCCAATATCCCATCTAAATCCACCATCCTGCAGCTTAAAGCTGCTCCCCCTTGTCCTGTCACTCCAGGCCCTCATCCCAAGTCCCTCTCCAGCTCTCCTGGAGCCTCTATAGGCACTGGAAAGGGCTCTAGGGTTTAGCTGGAGCCTTCTCTTGCCTGCTTTTTAAACACCTAAGAAAAAGACTTCCCCACAAAACGAACCCTTGCTCCATCCCTGGGTAACTTGAAAAGGAAATTTTGCCAGGACCAGTCCAAAGAAACTGGGATTTAAGCACTGCTCTGACCACTAGTGCTGCTTTCCACCCTTTTAAAAATCTTAACTTTTCCAAGTGCTCTGCCCAGGTACCAGAGCTGGTCAGCAGCCAGCTGGGAAAGAAACGGGAGTGAAAACGCTGCTGTAAGCCATGGGAAATGCAGATTCCTGGCTTTAACAAGGCTCCACAAATCACCACCAGGTCACAAAGGTCAACTCTGGCTTGGATCCTGACCCATCCCACTCAGCGCTGGCTGGAATGGGCCCTCTCTGCCACCCAGTCTGGGGCTGGGGACAAGCACAGAAATGACTCTAAAAACAGCCCAAATCCCTCTGTCTTGGAACACAGCAAAGTCAGCAGCCAAGAACTTGTCTGCCATCCTAAAAGGTCCGTAAGTACCACATAATTCCCAAAAAAACCCCTCTTTTACATGCCTACACTTTCAGAAGTTGTTAAAATCAATAAAGCTGTGTTCTGATAAGCAGTAGATAGTAAAACCACAGCATGCAATGTAATTTTTAAAAATGAGAGGAGGGGTTTCCAGCAAGCATGGGAACGTGGTTTGAAATCTCTTGGTGCTCTGTCCCCATCGGGAAGCTCACACACGGATTCCAGCATATCCATTAATCACTCCTGAAGATGGACGAGTTACAGAGGAAGAACTGGTCTGGTGGAGCTTTTTTTGGTTCTGCAAAAGGTCAAGACCCTTTAAAATTATTTTGTGGGGAAAGTAGAGCAACACTTCCCATGGACACGGGAGAGGTGCAGGCAGCAAGTCCGAGCTCTGGAGTGACTCCAGTCTCGCCCTGAGGCACCCAGGGATCAGCTCTCTCCAAGAGGGAGTTGGGAATGATGGGGGATAAATCCATACCTCTTTAATATCTTTCCAACACCCCTTTGCACAGCCTAATTTCAAGACAGTCCTGTGATATAAAACACATCTTTCTGGATTGAGGAACATCATCTTTTCCTTACGAACCTTAACTCCCTGCCTGTTCTGGTTGGATTTCTCACCCCTCACTTGTTGCAAAAGCCTGCAGCAATTTTCATCACATCACCTCTAGTGTCCACCACAAAACATTTCTTTATCAGTGCACAGCACTGAGGCAGCAGAAATCCACCCAACAACTCTTTACCCACAATAACCAATTCTGGAATATAAATTATTACATCTGCACCAAAAACCCACAGTACTCAACTCCACAAATCTGTTTTCAGTTACTAAACATGGGAAAAACCATCCATCTTCCCCTTTTTAATGGGAAATGACTAACAAATAATTAATGGGGAATGTTACACTTAAAACAACAGCAGAAAGACCCCCAACAAACAACACCTAAAGTGCTGCCTGTTTAGCCACCCGACACACTAAGCTCTATTTGCTTTTCCACTGGATTTACTTAGGGAATTATGGATGTTGCTTAACTTGCTCGGATCTCCTTGCCTTTAGCCATCATTATCCGTTATCTTTAGGGGTAATCATTTTTCTTAAAATCATGACCCATTTGATATCTTAAAAACAGCAACATTAATTTTCATTTGTCACAGAGCAGGGTATAAATTGGCTAAATGATAATAGCATTCTTCTCGAGTAATCAGTTCTACATGATTAACCTAAATATTGCCAAAATATTGTTTACCATTCATTTGTATCTGAGTAAAAGGAGAGCCACGATCCATGAGTCGGAGCAGGATTAATTTGGGTTCTGCTCTGTATTAAAACTTGCCACCGTGATTCATAATCATCTGACTCGTTATTTATCCTGACAAAACCGTTTCATTTGGGGAGGGCCTCATCATATGACAATGCTGCCCAAAAGCATCACTGCTTTCTTGTGATTGCACTTCGTTGCCATATACACCACAGAGAGGCAAATAATGGGTTTTAGGCGGAGGTTTGGGGTTGGATTTGGGGTTTTTTATGCACTCCTAACTTTTTTCACTTCTTCATTTTATTTTCTTGCTGCAGGAGGATGAAGTCGATGGTCTTTACCACCATCTAGTGGATTTACAGACTTACAACAAGCCACAATGATATCAAAAAACAGGGATAAAAATATTTAATCTGTAATACAGATGAAATTTACCCATTTTATGGCAAATATGGCATTATTTATCACATTGTGTGCATTCATGTGTGCTGTGGCTTGTGATAGACCACTCTCTAAAAATGGACAAAAGCAAATTCTGAATCAGTGACTCACTGATACGAGCAATAGGACAGGAGAAAATGACCTCAAGGGGAAGGTTTGGATTGGCTCTTTGGGAAAATTTCTGTATGGAAAGGGCCGTCCAGCCCTGGCACAGCTGCCCAGGGCAGGGGTGGAGTCCTCATCCCTGGAAAGGTTTAAAAGCCGTGTGGATGTGGCACCTGGGGACACGGGTCAGTGGTGGCCTTGGCAGTGCTGGGAACGGTTGGACTCGATGGTCTGGAAGGGCTTTTCCAACCCAAACCATTCCCTGATTCCATATTCTCCTTTTCAAAATGCCTGGTCACTTTTTCCCCTCAAGCAGCAAAAACATCTACAACCAAACCACACCTTCGAATGACAAATTTTTCCCCCATCTTATGAAAACGGACTCCAACCCCCCCAAAAAGACTTTTCAAATGGACACTGCTGCCCAGTACCTGGAGGTGGGGAAGAGAAGGGAGTTTTCCATGCTGGATTTAGTGATAAAGGTCTAGCTGGTTTTTGTGCTACAGGATCCAGAGTTGATTTTTGAGACAGGATTTTTGGATTACATTCCCTTATCTGCATACTGGAGAGGATACCTCCACTATATAAGGAGATCCCCTCCGTGGTGGAACTAGAAAAGGTTTGACTGACTTAATCATATTTTTTAAATAAAGAATAATTGTTTGGGAGTTACAGAAACCTATTTTCCTTTCTCCACATGCAGCAGGATAGACCTAAACTGATTCCTGTGCTTTACATGACACCAAAAACTATGGACTAATATTTTACCCCTGAAGAAACCAAGTGGCTCAGGGACTTTTCAGATCCCTTCCCTCAGGAAAGGGCTGGGCAGCACCACCTGCACTTCCCTCACACAACACCGGCCTTTTGTGATACCTGACAAGTCAAAAAATGCACCTCCAAAACCAAATAAACTCAAGATTTGCTTCCAGCCTTCTTCCAGGCTGCTCCAAGCCCCATCCAGCCTGGCCTTGGACACTTCCAGGGATGGGGCAGCCACAGCTTCTCTGAGCAACTTTTTCCAGCGTTTCACCACCCTCACAGTAAAAACTTCCTCATATCTCACCTAAACCAACCCTCTTTTAACTTAAAATGCTGAATTACCAGTCTCCTTCCCAGCTGCCCAAGGTTTTATTTTAAACTCTGGCCCTTAAAAAGAAAGGAGAAAA
>WEIT01017803.1:176611-187410 GCA_013389985.1 Dryoscopus gambensis
TTTTAAAACATCGGCACAAAAAAAAAAAAAAAAAAAAAAAAAAAAAAAAAAAAAAAAAAAAAGAGGGGAAAAAAATTAAAATGAAGCAAAAACCCTGAAGCAGCTTCTCTCATCGATACCCAGCAGAGGACTGTGTCCTTCCTGGAGGGACCTCCTCGGATTTTGCACCTGATTAAGTCGTAACTCAGGGTTGGAGTCACGCTCTCAGTGACTCAGTGCTCTGGTTGACTGCCTGACAATCTCCACAGGGTACAGTGCAATTTACTTGTGTGCCCCAATTAGCACTGCTAATTGGGGCACAAAATCTGTGTAAATTTCTTCCCCCCCCCCCCCTTCATTTTTTTAACTGAACCACCATTCTGGGAATGGCAAGTGGGCGCTGGAACAGGAAGGGGGCTGATCTGCCCTGCCCTCCAAAAGGTTTGCAGAATCATGGAATTCTAGGATGGTTTGGGTGGGAAGGGACCTTAAAGATCATCTTCCAACCCCCTGCCACAGGCAGGGACACCTTCCACCACCCCAGGCTGCTCCAAACCTGGCCTTGGGCACTGCCAGGGATCCAGGGGCAGCCACAGCTGCTCTGGGCACCCTGTGCCAGGGCCTGCCCACCCTCCCAGCCACGAATTCCTTCCCAATATCCAATCTAAATCTGCTTTTTTTTCCGTTTAAATCCATAACATGTGGATAAAGGCAGAACTTTTCTGATAATATCAAGCTCCATAAGTTTTTCTTCAAACAATCCAGAAGTATTTTAGATGAAAATGTGCAGGGGATCGCAGAGGTTTATACACAATTATTTCAGCTGTATGCCAGATTCCACAGGTGCTGAGTGATACAATGACTCTTGTAACATCAGTATTCTGGTATTTTCACACAGAAATGGCCTTCCAGATGCCATTAGCATGCATTAATGTTTGTTTTTTATCCAGAGTTGTAAGGTTGTGCAAACTCAGGCTGGAAAACCTTTGCACACTTTTGCACACGCAAAAATCAGCTCATTTGAGATCAAGTAATACTCACTGGATCACTGTTGTGGCTGATGCTCCAAACAGAATCCAAGATTTCTATATAAATATTTATCAATTCAAAGAGGATATGCAAAAGAAACAGCCTGGAAAATGAGATGCTTTTTGCTTTTCTATGATGCCATTTGATAACACCGTAAAAGAATTATTGTACACTCGTCCAGCTAAAAATCTCCCCACTGCAGAAGCGCAAACTGAGTTTATTGTGATCTATTATAATAATAAAAGAACAATTATCTCTTCGCCAGAAGCTTCAAGCCTAAATCACCTCATGTGCTTAATTCATGATGCAATGAAAAAAATCACAATATTTAGAAAGGACCCTGTCCCATTGCTCCAGTCAGGAACTGAAGGGTATAAAACCAGGATATTGAGAATCTGGACTTGTTATTTGTGGGTGTTGTTTCAGGGTGGCTGAAACAGCACAAGGAAGAACACTTTTTCTATCAAATTTTGTGAACATCCTTCTCCAAACTCTCCATTCCACCTGCACAAGAGGGGACATGGAGAAAGGGTTGGTCCTAAGAGCTCAGCTTTAAAAACCCTCATTGTTTCACTTTCCACGGGCTTTTTACTTTGAAATAAAAAATAAAATATAAAATCAAGTTAAAAATAAAATAAGATATAAAATAAATTTTAAAAGAAAAAATTAAAATAAAGTAAACAATCTGCCTCTATGGCTCTATCATAAACGACAAGCAGAAAAATTTTGCTCTTATTTTTTTGAGACTTTACTTTTTCATACTATCGCACTTAAAATAATTAAGTTTGCACACCTGCTAAGGTGCCAGGGGAAGAGATGTTGAGCCAAAAACACACTGCCAAATAATTTTTAACATCCCAGAGTTCCACTTTCCACGTGGCACCTCTGGAGCACTTCTCCATGGCTCCAGGCCCTGCCTGTAGGCCAAGTGCAGGAGGCATTTTCTGCCCTCTAGAAATTACCCTCCTTGTAAAAAGCTGACTCCAGGGTGGGTGTGGAGGCCCCCGGCCCTCCGGCTGAGCCAAAGGCCGTCTTTGCCATGGGTTTGGAAATAAGAGAGTGACCCCACACCCTCCCCTGAGCAGAAAGGACAACCTTTATCAGGAGCCCAGCAGGGCCGTGGATCCGGCCCGTTGGAATCACACACAAACACAGCCCAAGGTTTCTGGAGCTGCCCAACAGCAGGGTTAAAACAAACACAGGCAAAATCAAAAGCAGAGAGAAATAGAAGCCATGGTAGGACTGCTTTGGTCCCAGTAAGTATCTGTGGCTTCCTCTGGGTCACGCCCCAAACTTGAGGTTTGAGACACCAAGATTGCCATCCTCTGTCACCCAGGACTGCACAATGACAGTTTTGATGCAGCCTGGGTGAATTGTTCCCACATCTTTGCCTGGAAAATAATTCCATTTCTCTGTCCAACATCCGCTTTGCTGCTGCAACTCGTGTCACTTATTGCAGAAGGAAAAAAGGGACTCTCAGCTCCAATTCCTGTCTCAAGATTCGCTTCCCAACCATCCCAGGGCCAGAGTGGTCCAGAGACACAAGCAAGTAGCAAAGGAACCATCCAGCAGATGTTTCTCAGCCAGGACACTAAAACCTGTCTCATTTTATCTCCCAACCAGGTTGCTCCAAGCCCCATCCAACCCGGCCTTGAACACTTCCAGGGATGGGGCAGCCAAAACTGAAATTCTGAACTTAAGTTCAGAACTGAAATTCATATTCTGAAGTAAATTTTTAAATCTATATTGAGAACAATTCTTTCAGTAAAACAATTTTTTTTTCCCCCACAGGAAGATAAAAGCTCAAAATGGTTGGAGTGGGATACAAAGGAAAGCCCAAAGAAGAAGGAGCTGCAGGAACTGGGTACAACAGGGACGGAAAAACTTTTGGAACAGTAATTGGCATGGAAATAATCTTCACCCACCCTGTGGAAAGCCTGACATATGCTAAGGTCAGGCTCGAGCTAACTCAGAAAATCTTTTCTAAGCTGAATCCTTAAAGGAGGATGATTTAAATTACTAGATACAAGTACCCTCAGCTCCCAGGGACTGCAGTCAGAGGCAGAGGCCAGGGGAGAAGAAAGAAAATTGGACAAGGCATAGTTTGACCCGACAGCATCCTCTTGAGGTGTGATTTTGGGGTTGTCCTGTGCAGGGCCGGGAGTTGCACTTGATGATCCTTGTGGGTCCCTTCCAACCCGCAACATCTTACAAGAAGTACAAAGAAAGGGTGCTCCTTGAAATTCCAGTCTGTGGACACAGAGATGGGGAACTGTAAAATCAGGAGTTCTACGCCAGCTATTCCAGCCGCAGGATATTTGGGAAGAGCACAGACAAGTTGTAGGGATCAAACCCTCCCAGCAGGCTGGCAACGACCCCTCTCCAAACTGAGCTCCAGCCACCACTACCGAGGGCACAGACAATCCCACTGGGCCTGTACAGGTCAGTCAGTCCCTCTGGTGAGTCCAGCACAACCCCCGTGCTCTTCCTGGGGATGACAAACCCTCTGCCTTCAACACAAACCAGGATTTCCTATGCAAATCACACAGGCAAAAATGTATTCAACATGACAGAGCTAATCAATGACAACACTGCGGGGACAGCTGAACAGCACTTCCATGGACCAGCCCTCGGCAGGAGAAACTCTGGGCCACAAATAATTCATCTCCCCTTTATTAAATAATTAGATATTAACAGAGAACCACTGATTAGGCTGCACTGCTGTGATAGTGTGTATTTTCTCTCTTGACTTTGTCACCGAGGTCACCAAACCACCCAAAGCCAAGGAGGAGAGAGGGAGACAGTGCATGGGCATGGCTGGAGAGAGAAGCCTTTCATTAACCTCCCTGATCCCCCATAATTTCATGTGTCAGCAGCTAATCAGCCACTCACTGACATCATCAAGGGACAGGGAGAAAGATGTCCCAAGGGACCGATCGCTTCTCACAGGAGAAAATTTACACTTACACCGCGAGCGTGAGCGGATTTTGCAGAAAAATAAAGGGGGTTTGCATTATAATCACAGCTTCAATTTATGTTTATGCTGTTGGCAACAAAGATTTATATCCAGCATGATGGAGACCGTCGTTAAAGGAGACAGTCCTTGACAGCCCGGCTCTTTCAGACTTTGTCTCATAGTTTGTCACTTAAAAAACACAAGAGAATCATCCTTCTGCTGGCTCCTGGTCCACAGCTTTATTTAATCCACTGGTTTCCCAGACAGAGGACAAAATACAGGGGATGCTGCATTTTTCAGAGTTGGATTTTAATCATTCTGCATTTCCTTAATACTTTTTATCCCGAAAGATTTTGTAAATCTAATCAACACAGCGGTTAATTCATCTACAGCCAACAGAAAGCCCCTCTTAGGCGGGATAGAGACGTGTCTTTAACAGGGCTACCAAAGGGGCAGGGACACGTGGGGGCCACCCCTCAGCCTGGGGTCTCCAGGGTGGGTGCTGGCCAGGGGCTGGCGGGTTGTACCCCTGAATTTCCAGGATTATGTGGGATCTACAGGGCTCATAGATGGACAAACCGAGCCTGTGTCATGCAGGAGGTTTCCCAAAGCAACAGGTTTCCCCTGCCAAGGGGTGAGGGAACGTCCTGCTGAGCATCCCTGGCTCTGCCCAGAGGCAGTGGCAGCTTGTCTGTCTGTCAGTCCAGCCCAGAGCCTGCCCTGGAGGGGATTTAGGGATCCCACCGGAGCTGCAGGGTGTTTCCAGCACAGGGTGTGCGTGGGGGATGTCACCCAGCTCATTAACATGGATAGAAGGCCCTGGCCAACAAGGAAGAGGAAGAAGCAGGGACTGAAGTCCCTCACATCCCAAAAACAAACCTTGAAACCCCGCACCACTTTCCATGGGGATATATTTTATATTTGGAGGTAAGCATGCTGCCTGCACAGTCTTTCCGAAGTCCAGGCATCAATTAAACGAAATCCACCCATTAAGTTGAGCTTGATCCTAAAGGTCTTCTCCATCCTAAGTGATTCCATGATCCCATGACCCGTTTGGAAAGCCAGAGGACATCTTAACACACCTCCTACAGTCCTTACAGCACCCTCAAGCCCAGCTCAGTGCCAGCTGCACAGCCATGAGGCAATAAACCAAAAACAAGCTAAAATATCTGTTCCTTGGTCATCATTGTCTCATTGACCGATGGATTTGTGCTGCTGGACCTGATTTTGTAGGATGCTGGAGCTCGTAAATCCTTAATGACCCCATGTGAGCCGATGCCCAGGGTCTCTGTCTCTCTGTTCGACCATCCAGCAGGAGAAATCCCACGTCCCCATACGGAAAAACGTCCCCTACCCCAAATAGGCATTCTAAATTTATAATTAACACATCACCATCAAGAATCTAAATAAAGACTTTCCAAACAGCCAGGTTAGCTTGGATATGGGAGACTGACTTGTATCCAAAAAGGTGTCCAAAATTTAATTAAAATAGTGCTTAACGATGGGTGAAGTGCAGAAGAACCTCACCTTGCCATCCTTCAAAAGGGAAAAATAGACATTCCTGCCCTACACTGGCAAAGAACTTTGAAGAAATATAGATCTAGAAAAGAGATTATGGTATGGTAAAAAAAAAAAAAAGTAAGAAAAATTTTGGAAAAAAAATTTGGAGTGTGGGAATAACACTGTTGAATTCTACTTGGGATTGGCCATTTTTTTCTGCTGGAATAGATGTTGCCCTTCCAGCAAGAAGATCTTACAGAGTAGATTTCTCTTCATTTTTCTGAGTTTTGGAGAGTTATGAGCCAAAAAATAACTCATAGAGGGACAGTCACTTAATTTTACTCGACTGATTAATAGTAATAAACCAGTGACAGCCCAAATCACTGAATGAAGTAAATTTATGAACACACTCAGGTGATAACATGAAATGTATGCACTTATATTGACTGCAAAACAATAGTGGAAAATGTTATTTTTGTAAAGATTTACACCTCTTTTTTTTGGACTGTAATTATGCATTTTCACATGTATATACACAAATATATATATTCAAAACTCCATTTTTATTAGCACCACTCCTCTCAACACTGACATCTTCTGCACCTACAGATCTCACGTTGCTCACCAAACAGCCCTAACCAGACCTGAAAATGTTGGGAATACAGAATTACTCCCTGGAATCTTCATTCCAGTTGCTTTGTTGGACACAAATATTGGAATTGCTGGGGAACCGTGCCTAAATATCTCTGTTCTAGCTCAAACCATGAGTATTGTAACACAGAGCAATTAATAGCAGAGCCAGGAAATTGCCACTTAGATCAGCTGCCACCAACACATTCCACACCAAAATCAAAGGTGAAATCGAGTTTTCCTAATATTGAGACTGTTTCCTCTTTAAATTTGAATGGCTTTTGTGAAGCAAAACGTCACTGAGAGTGAAGCTTTTGCCTCCATCCTATGATTTTCATTTTCTAATGTATCCATTTCTTCATTTTTAATTCCAACTGTGTTGCAAAATTCAAATTCGGAATAAAACAAATAAACAAAGTTTTCATTGCTCTAAAATTGATTTTTTTTTTTCAGCATGGTATTAATTTATCTTTATAATGAGACCTAACTTCTACTTATTAGGGTTTTTTCCTCACATCTAATTCTCCTACAAGGTTCATTTATAAATAAAAAGCTGAATTTAGCCCAGTTTTACTTTAATTAAACAGGTTCATAATTGAGAATAAAGATTTTTTAACTCAGGACCCAATAATCCCATTTTCTCTATGATCTGGGTATCATCTTTAGACATAAAAATAATCTTAAATGATCACATCCTTAAACAAAACTTATGCAAAAAGAGATATGAGCAATAAATACAGCAAAATCTAAACCCCGAGGCAAAAATAGGATTTTCCAAGACTCAACTTTGCCATGGGTCCATAAAAGTGAATTTGCCAAATGCAGACCAAGGTTCCCCAGAGTTCTGGGGTTGCCATGGGATAGGAAATTCAGCAAATTTATATAGAAACAATATATAAATTCTCGGCATATGCAGAAGCTACATCTGACACAGCCTCATTTTACAGTTTGTTCTTCTGGGGAGAGAAGAAATTTCACACCTAAAAATATGTATTTTCAGGTACTAAATGTTAAATATCTGTTCTCCATTCCCACCTACCCTGACACTACCAAAATCCCTTTTTTTGCTGTTATCCACCTACCCTGAAGTTACCAAAAAGCTCTTTTTTTTGCTGTTTGTGCTATGAAGAGGATTCGGCCAACCTTCTAATTTTAATTTTCTAATTCTAATTTTCATTTCTAATTTTAATTTAAGACGTGGAAATTGTTTCTTTCAAGACACAGAGGGCTTTGTTTGGCTTTAAAACCCATCACTAGGAGCAAAGTCTGGTCTTCAATAACTCCTGAATGTCAGCACATCTCTGATTCCCAAAATATGTGGTTTAGGGAGGGATATGGAGCCCGTTCCGACTCCGGGGTAATTCCAGCATTAATTTTCACCTCTAATTGTTTCCTCCTCAAACAGCCCCACAGAGAGAGACTCCCAGCCCTTCATTACACATAACTTATCACAGCATTAAATTTGCCTAAATTGTGCTCCAGTGCTGCCACACTGCTGACCCTTAAGTCTGTAAACAAATACATTTGTTCCCCATATATTTATGTTTTGTCTTCTAAATGGTGAGAAAATGAGCCTGGAATCTTCATATTGTAATTGTATCATCAAAGCCTGTTGAGAATACGATAAAGTAACCAGAAGTTAAATTATCAATAAGAGTCATTTATTTTGCATTTTTATTTTAAAGAATACTTATGAGAATTGTGATAAATTAGCAGTGACAAACTACTTCTTGCAGGCTGATTTTGTGTGGAGAGTTTAATTAAACATTGCAGCTGTTTATCTCTATGGTGATTAAATTTTCATATGTAAATTACATGTATTAAGATCAAGATACTTATGTAAATGTCACTTGCCTTAATGTTTTGTGTTACTGTTATTAACATCTCACCATCAGCTTGTAATCTTCTTGTATTGCATTACGCCGCTGTGCACTACACGGCTAAAATAAGTAGATTTATATCTTAATAACAAACAAGTTTTTAAAAAAGAACATCTCGCTGTGTAATTGAGATGTAGATAAAAAAAATTTAAAAAAAATAAACTGGCGAGGGGGAGCTGCTGGAAATTTGAGAACCTAGTTGGGTCGGGCTGTGTTTGTCTGTGGACGTGGCGCTCGGGGACGTGGTTTTAGGGGTGGGCTCGATGGCCTTGGAGGGGTTCTCCAAGCTGAACAATTCCAAGGGTGCCTCCCATCTGTCTGCAAACAATATCTGAACTGGGAAGCAGCGTTTTTGCACACAGGGGCCAAAACCAGCCCCCAGGGCAATTACGTTACTTCCACTATGGGAGAGAACAGGATAATTTCACCACACTTACCTGAGAACGAAACAAACTTTACCTGGACACCTAAAAATCCACTCAGAATTACTCTCCCATCTGCTTAGAGCAGCTGAGGGTATCGTGTTTTATTCTGTGTTGTCCCCCACCAACTAAAAAGCAGAATTCTATTGTAGATCTGATACAAACACTTTCTAAACAACAACAAACCAGATTTATATGTCAAGCAGAGAAAAAAGCTCGAGATCCACCCCCACCCATTTCTAACAACCAAAAGAAACCCCCTAATAGGTGCCAAATGTTTCTTTAAGAACAGAACTTTAAACTCCTGGATCTTATAGTGAGTCGAAAGAAGAAAATTACTGAGATTTGCCATTTACTAAATTTTCCACCTATTTTTTCTACTCGTGCTGTACCCTGATGAGTGTCATTCTTATTCCCTTTGATGATGAAGATTAACAACAACTTGGAGTGAAGAAATAGGAAGATCTGCCATCTGATCTTGGTTATTAGAGGGAGGGAAGTTCTTAATACACAAAGTTCCAACTCCGATGCAAGGAAGACTTCTCATTATGCCAGTCATGCTTGGAGCCTTCCGACAGGCAGACACTCACTGATAGCAGGAAATCAAATTCATCGTTTGCAAAAACAAATTAAGAACCCAAATTGCAGCAGGCAATACACAGAAAATGAGATAAAACCACTTGGGATTAATTTCTTTCGAGGAATCCATAGGTTCTGTGCGATCTCGGAGTTTGCACTGGCTGGTGTGATGGGCAGGAAGAATGGAAAGATCTCTGGGAGGTGAGGGCTTCATTTTCCCCCACTGCCATCCAGAGGCACATGGAGCTCTCAAAGGAGGGCGCATTATCTCCAGGATCTACCCCAAAGCTCTTGGAAGACACCCCAAATAACCGTGTGGATGTTCTGATGGGCAAATTGAAGAGGTTCAGAAGGAGCTCAGTAACTCTCTCCCAACGCAACGTGCTTTGAAGGAAGTGCAGCTGGCACAAGGAATCAGCAGTTATTTTAATGGGCACTATCCCTCAGCTCCAATAATTCCATCTGATGAGAGCCTGGCTTTGTACTCCCAGGGTGTAACAAACATCTCCCTCAGCAGCTGCAACCCCTAAATCCACTCCGAGTTGCCTTTTTATTTCAGAGTCTTCAATTACGCCCCAAACACACTTCGGGGATTGGTTCCATTTCCTTACAGAATTTTCTAGATCCAAATTTAAAATAGACAATACCTGTCCTTTAAAGCCACTCGCACATTAAACTGCTAGAAAAGTGGGGTTTTTTTCCTTTTCCCAGCACCAGATTTCAGGTCTTGCCAGAGGACGTCTGCAAAGTTTAGACTGTCCTAAAGTCCTTATCCATGGCTTGATGCTCCCACGCATCCCAGCTCTGCTCTAGCATGTTATTCCGCATTATTCCATTCAGCTAAAAAGATGAGAGCAACGTTTTGGAGATTACCAACCTTCCACTAAGGAATGTGATGGATTCCTGAAAGTCAATTGTTCCAGAAGGAATCGGTGCTGCGTTCCACTCACTCTGCTCTGAAGAGGCACAAGAACAATCTACCGTGAAGACCACTGAAAATCTACCTTTAAAATTTATTTTCCAAATTAAAAGTCTTGTGGGGTTTTGTTTCAATGAAATAAACGTGTGCGTTTGCAACTGTTCCTTCCCATGGAAAAACTGCTGTGGCAGAGGAATAAATCTTTCCAACTTTCATAGATAGCAACAACCTCAATTAATTGGAAGTAGAGCTCTGGATCTCACAACATTTTGGGGTTTTCTCTCCTGCGTGGAGCACGTCTTTGATGGGGAACTCCAACCTGTGACATTTCCCCAGCTGAAATGGGACAGAATTATTGCAGCTGCAGAAAGACCTAATCCAGATATGGAAAATTGCTTCCGAGGGCCACCTCCAGCATGGGAGAAGCCTCCCAGGCTACCAAGGGGAAAGACAGAATCACAAGTTCATTTCACAGATCCTTCTTCACCGGCAGCTCCACACCCCAGTGGATTTCTTGGGTGCTAAAGTGTCTTTCAGATAAGTGAAGGATTTGTCCCTGCATCCACCAATGGATTCATTTCTGTCTTGGGTTGCAATATGTAACCAAAGATTTTATTCTATTTTCATCTGTTGAAACCGGTTGGAAGATATTTTCAACTCTTGTATTGTAACTCCAGGGGAAGGAGGGCGGGTGCCTTCTGTTAATGGGTCACTCGTTAAAACCAGATGGGGCAGTGCTTCCTTATCTCGTCCTGCACCCATCCCCCTCCAAGGGGATATCACCTGGGAATGAGCCATTTAAGGCTCTCCTTGTGACCGATAACATCACATCATCTCACTGGGAGATGCTCCACTCAGTGGGAGGAGCCAAAGCCTCTCTACCTGCATAAAACCTGCAGCTCAGA
>WEIT01017803.1:187519-270856 GCA_013389985.1 Dryoscopus gambensis
TCAGAGGTGGGGGGTTTACATTCTCTATTCCAAGGGAGGCTCTGGTTTCCCCTGGCAGTCACCCATCCTCTAAACCAAGACAATTTTCTATCTCAGTGTTTGCAGCAGCTCGGGCTGGGTTGTCCTGGTTTATCACCATTACAACCATGGCATGAAAAACGGAGCGTGGGACCATAAAGAGACGGAGACAAGAGGAGCAGGCTAACGGTGAGGGAGAAATTCTGCTTCTCCACACAGATCTCACTCATCATCCCCAGTCAAGGAGAAGGGGTGAAATATTGTTTATGGGGGGTTTGAAAATTACTGCATTATCCTAAATATTGCCTGGATCTCTCCACAGCCCTTAAACACAGATCATGATGAAGTTCACCACAAGGCATTTTTCTTCAGCAAGAAAACCTTCTTGTGCTATTTAAGTTTAGTTTGCCATAAAACTTCCTCTACTCGCTGGCTGACTGTCTACAGAAAATAATAACCCTGAGTAATGATCATAGCTGGGATAGTTGGCAGCAGGTCCACCACAATTACTAGAAGTTAATTAGAATTATTAAAATAACAAACACGAGGCCACCGATATTATACATCTACATTTAATAATGGAACCCAACGGTGCATCTGATTCATGAACTACATTTGTTATTTTAGAGCCTTTTCTTTCTCACCAAATTAAATATTGATGGATTATCCTCTCCAAATCAGTTGGTGGATTGGATTCTATTTATACAGGTCCTAAAAATTAAGCTTTAGAGCAGAACTATAAAGAGTCTCTTGTCTCCCTGAACAGTAAAATAACTTGCAGTTCATTTTTGCTTGTTGCTGCCCTCTCCACAGTGTTCTGTTTGGAAAATGAAATTCCAGACTTAAAACCAATTTGCCAGACAATTTCATCAAACACAGTTTCACCTCCTGTTGCTGATTTAATCCAAATTTATTTAAGGCCACGCTTGTAAGAAATTTCAAGTTAAAGTTGTCAACATCTTTGCACCCACGTGAACCCTAATAATTTTAACATGCACAGCCCTCCACAGTTTTAATTTTCAAGGGCATTTCAACACCTCTCTGCTCTCTGAAATGCTCGGCTGTGCCCCTCCTGCCTCCTTCCTTCACACCACGATTATTTTAATCAGACAACTCGGAACAGATTGAACACGTGTTTACTCCACTCCAGCATGTGCACAGTGTTGTAAAGAGCCTGGCTTTATTTTTAGATCCTAAAAGTGAATTATGCAGCACATGGGACTAGGAGAGAATTTTTAAGCTTTTATATTGGCGGGTTTGAGGAAGAATTGCTGACACGCATCACGCTGCCTTTCACAGGCAAGCATTGTCAGGGCCATGCATCATCATATTTTCTGTTCATTTTTCTAACCAAATCAACCCCTTTTCAGGCCACTGTTCTCCTCAGTCATTTGGCAAAAGGCAAATATCAGTTTAATTGCAGTAACTGAAAATATATGGAGCTCCCTGAGCTGCTCAGAAGGTTTTCTTTTGAGGTACAAGAAAATGTTCAATTCTTCTTTCTCTACCCAGCTACCTTGGTCATCAGCGTTCTTCTATCCTTTATGTATGAAAGGAAAACATATAAATAGTTTGAAGTTATATATATACATATAAAATTATAGTTTCTCAATATTTCAAAGAAAAAATATTCCTCAAGGAAATTAGTAACAAAGGCAAAAATACAAGCGTTATGTTTTCAAACACCCAAAATTACAAGCCAGGTACTGGATTTGCATTCACTCTCCCTTCAGTTAGTTACTGTGGGTTCAAATGACCCCAAATAATTAAGGAAGAAGGAATACAGATTCAAGGGAACCCTTAAAAAAGCTGAGAGATCTTCAGGCTATAAATTGCTTTTCCAAGCTTCGCAGGAGCAAAAGGGATGAAGAGGTAGGAAATGCAGCTCCACTAAAATGACTTAAAAATAAAGATTTACACTTCCTATAAAAGGAAGTGTCTCCAGGTTATTTTCACTGTGAGTAAAACCCTTCCAACCCAAACTATCCGAGGATTCTACAAAGGCTTAAAATTAATAGAGGAAGGGAAGAGCAAGAGGGAAGAGCTTTCCCTGCTGCTGCAACTCGAACCAGATTTTAGTGTCAAACATTGTGGGACCAACCCATCCAAGGGGCTGGTAGAGCAAAACACACCAAAGAGCCGAGCTCTCAAAAAAGGGTTCTGCACAAATTCTGGGGGAAATACATGCGAGTCTGGGAAACAGCTTGCCGTGAGAACAAGTTAGAGACTCTCAGTCTTAAAATAAAAGTTCAACAACAACTTGCCAGGGCGTAAAAGCCCTAATAAAGATCAGCCTTTAAACAGCAGCTCTCCAAAACGAGCCCCACACAGCAGATCCAACAGGACTCCAGCCCACCAGGGAACACAATTTACGCTTCTCCTCACTCCTGCAGCAACACCACGAGGCCGTGGAGACTCCCACACTCTCTCCTTGACCACCTCAACATTGCCTCCCTCCCAAATCTGCTCCTTTGTGTTTCCCAGAATATCGGGGGATTTTCCCTAATTAAATGATTTCACACCACGTTATCTCTGGTTAACACAAACCCAAGCTTTACTAATTTGATCTGCCCGTGTCTGGCACCATTTGTTCGTGCTCTGTCACCACCTCTGAGCACAGCCTGCGTTTGACCTCTTGGGCTCGGTCCTAAAGCTTTCACAGCACCCTGGGCTGTCCAAAGCCAAGGGTTGAACAAAACTCAGTATTGAGATTGAGAAAGTACCCAGCTGAACTGCAGATTGATTGGATAATCATTATTTTTTAATAAATTTACATCATTTTTCAAGGAAGTTTGTTCTTCAAGACAAGCAGTGGAAAAGAAGCAGTTTTGGGACTTCGTTAACCTCTTTTCCCTCTCTTTCATTCTCACCATTCCTCTATGTTTCAAAACCTGGCCATCCTTGGTGATTTTCATTATTGTGAAAACACCTTTTTAGTTGCCATTCCATCATGAATTTTTCCCATTTTCCTGCTGTATAGGGAGAGCCCCACCCCCTGTATGGCATGACAATGTGCACATCCAGCACGGGCTCCCCTGAACACAGGGAAAAATCCAACTTGTTCAACTTTTACCCCGAGTAGAACCCACATGGATTCCCTCCCTCTGACTTTTAAAAATCTCCCTTTTGTAGATTTTCAAGCGGTGATGTCAGGTTTGCTGCCTGGGGCAAGAGGAAAGAGCCTCAAGCTGCACCAGGGGGGGTTTAAGTTGGATAAGCAGGAAAATTCCTTCCCTCAAAGGTTTGTCTTGCCTTGGCACAGCTGCCCAGGGCAGTGGGGGAGTCCCCACCCCTGGAGGGATTTAAAAGCCACGTGGATGTGGCACCTGGGGACACGGGTCAGTGGTGGCCTTGGCAGTGCTGGGAATGGTTGGATACAACAGTCTTGGAGGCTTTTCCAAGCTGAATGGTTCTGGGATTTTACAATCATCATTCCCCCAGGATGTTAAACCCAATTTTATTGTTTTTACTTCTCTCCAATCCAAATCCCCACTCTGCATTTCCATGAGAGCTGCTCCCTGTTGGAAAGCAATTAAATGATCCTTGAAACTTGTCCAAACTCTGGGACATCATGGTTTGAACAGCTGAGAAGTTTTAGAAGTTGAATCCCTCACTAAAACCTACACAGCGAGTTCTGTGAGGACCCAAAATAACGAATCGCTGAAACTTTGAGGTGGGGGTGTCATTTTTAACATCGACTTCCACTGCTGGGGCTGAGTCAAAGGGAGCCTTGTCACCGACTCCGAAGTTTCCATGAAGCCAGGCCTTTGTGCCCCAGCTCCCGAATCAAAATTCCACCCAGCAGAAGTGTGAAAATATTTTCGGCGTATTTATTAGCACCTCCTCTCGCTCAGAAGGCAAACAGAACAACGAGATTTCAGGAGAGTGAAAGACAGAATATTAGTCCCCTGCGCTGCCAGTGCTCCCAAATTTCTGCCAATACTTGTCACTCCCGACCCGGGCGGCCTCACGCGATTTTATTTAATCAGCCCATTTCCAAATTCTTTGGAAAAAAACAAATGAAGTTAAATAACAAACAGCATAAATATTTTAATAGGCCTTCACATTACCAACTGCCAGACCAGCTGTCTAAACCGCAAGGGTTTTGGTGGCTTTTTTTTTTTTTTTGTAATATATTTTAATTATTTTTACCAAGCAGAAACACATACGTCTGCGCCTCCAAAGGCATCTGTCTCGGGAGTGATCCCTGGCCTTGGGTGCTGTGGCACAGACGCCCCGTGGGGACGCTTGGAGGGTGCTGGGTCCCATCTCTGCAGCCTCTCCAGGCTCCCATGGCAAGGGGAAAGAGGACACAACGAGCCCTGAGCTCAGCATTAAAAGCTCAGCTTCCTCGCTGAATAATTTTCAGCAGAAAAGAAGACGGAAAATAATCCCAATATTGTGCATTTAACATCAGGCAAGGAAAAACAGCTTTGCTTGTGGCTCCCTACGTGTGGAAAGTCTGGCTGTCCACAGTCATGATCCCAAAGAGCAGATCTGACCTCATGCACCCTGCCCATGGCAAATGTGATGGTTTTTGTGACAGCCTGGTCTAGTGGGAGGTGCCCCTGCCCATGGCAGGGGGTGGAGTGAGATGAGATTTAAGGTCCCTTCCAATCCAAACCAGTCTGGAATCCTAAACACGAGGAAGAGGATGTTCGGGACCCCCCACCCCAAAGGGACCAGCTCAGGAGGAGGGGAGTTGGTGGCAAAATACTCTACAGTTGAGTACTTAATTGTGTGTTCCTAAAGAGAAAGAAAGAGGCTTTGAATCTGTCAGTGAAATACCTGTTATTGAATGGAAAATAAAAATGGAAAATCTTCATTAAATACTCCCAGTCCAATATTTCTTAAGGTAAATGTAGTTTTAAATACTTGTGGAATTAGGAGAGAGGGAACTGTAATTTCTCAAAAGAAGAAAATACCTAAAATTAAAAAAAAAAATTATGATAGAAATTTTGGCTATGAAATATGGAAACGCTCTCAGCCCCCTTGTGACACTGTAACAGTGAGAGGAGGATAAAAATTCCTTTTTCCCTTTGTGTCTTATCTGGGCTAAACTCCATGAAAATTCAGTTTTTAAAGACAGGACTAATTCCCACTGACTGCAGAAGAGAGATGAGCTCACAAGCTGAATTTTAAGGAAAAAAAGTTCCACTACAGAAACTGGAAGTGTCCCATGCAATGGACACTGACTAGACCCACGTTCCACATCATAAAAGTGCACATGAATAACCACAGCCAAAGTTTTCATTCTGAACTGATAAAACATTAAATATATATATATATATATTTATATATATTTATATAGCGGTTTAATGATTATAAATAATATCTAAAAATGTATTTTATTTATATGTATTTAATGTATTATCAGTTAATATATAGTGTCTATATACACTATATTGACACACTGTATATACTGATGCAATTTAATTAATATTCACGAAGCAACAGTAGTTGATTGCCAAATTTTGCCCTATTCTGAGCACACTGATTTTCCTACAATACCATATTAATAACCTGCTCTCTATTTTCTACAGCTCTAAGTCAAAAACTTATTTGGAGCCTCGGGAAGAGTTAACATTTAGCAAAAGAAAAATGAAAATAAATTCTTTAAACACTTGCTTAGCTTGAAGTTCTCTAGACTTGTGTATAACACAACAACTCTTGTGATTTTGGGGGGGTTGTAATCCCAGAGTGGGTTGGGTTGGAAGGAACAGAAGAGCTCAGCGATGTTTTTCCCTTTTCTCAGCCTCTCCAGCAGTGGGAAAGGTCCCTACACAACTGGGTGAAAACTGCTGTTCCCGGGAGAAAAAAGGGAATTTGGGGTTTTCCTTGCAGAGGAGGCAGCTGAGGTTCGTGTGGAGCCACCACGCGAGGGAGCCCTGTCCTCAAAAATTCACACGATTAGGGGTGAGTAAACCAAAGGAGACCTGAACCTGCGGGTCCAGGGGGACGCCAAAAACCAGAGCCCCTGGCCCTTCCCAAATCATCCCAGCCAAGCCTTGGGAGAGCTGGGGAGAGAGGAAATCCTCAACTGGGGAGAAAAAAAGGACATTTTTTATACTATCCTCGTTTATACTTGAGCACAGAGGAAGTTTATAGTTAAAACAGTGAGGTGCATTATTTCTGAGTGAAAACCAAGTTAAGATGATAACAATATCAACCAAATGCACAGGCAAAGAGTAAGGCAAAACTGAGCCTGGAAACATGAGAGACATGAAACTTTTGTATTTTGCCCCATAAATTATGTTGCTGTCCCCCAGTGAGTATTTAAAAATATCCGCACAAAGGGGTTTAACCACACAGCCCAAATGTCTCCCACCAACCTCTTCTGACATAATTCATTACCAAGTAGGGCCTAAAAGCAGCCAGGGGGGTTTTTCACCACACAGAAACATTTACAATATTTAAATCACCACTTAAATGAGTCAAACTGAGCTTGCTCTGGCATCGTGATCCTCCCCGCCCTGCTGCTGTCATGTGCACTGAGCATGACCTGGGGTTCCCATGGAAAAGGGAATTGTCATTACAGCCTAAAACACCACGAGCAGCGCAGGGAGCTGGATGGGCTTCCCACAGCCTTAAATCCACTCCTTCCTGATGGCAAACGTTCAACTCGAAACCTGAACGACAATTTCCTGCCAAACAACCTTTCCTGCAATCCTGTTCCGTGCCCACTGCAGAAAACCCCACATTCAGCTTCTGAATGTTCATCTGCCACCGCAGGGATGGTTTAAGCTTTGCCAAAAAGTCACGGAAATAGTGATGTCAGCAGCACTGAGCCCTCACAGTCCTGTTGGACGCAGCTGGGGGCAGAGGCACAGCACCTCCCCAGGGTGAGGGATCCCCTCCCAAATGTCAGAGCGCCAAGGCCCGAAAAGGCAGGACCTGGGAACCAGAGGAATTCCTGCATTGGAAGGTGCCACAGAATCATGGAATGGTTTGGGATGGAAGGGACGTTAAGGATCATCCAGTTCCAGCCCCGACACCTTCGACTATCCCAGGTTGCCCCAAGTCCCATCCAATCTGGCCTTGGACACTGCCAGGGATCCAGGGGCAGCCACAGCTTCTCTGGACCCCCTGTGCCAAGGCCTCCCCACCCTCCCAGCCAGGAATTCCTTCCCAATATCCCATCTCTCCCTGCCCTCTTTGTGAACTCATCTCCCTTCATCCTGTCATTCCATCCCTCATCCAAAGTCCCTCTGCAGTCTCTCGGAGGCCTTTCAGGCACTGAACCATGCTCCACCCTGGTTCCCCTCAGAGGCATTAGAACAGGTTATACTGAGCAAATTTGAAAAGAAAATCATCAGTAACTAAATTCATAACTTACCAAGAGTCTTCCTAAGATACAAGAATGTTTCTCCTACCTCACGTTCCTTCACGGCACCTTTGTGTCCCTTTAAATGTTTTGCAAACTCTAATTATAACAATTACCTTAAAAAGGTGTCTTCACACCGCAAGCCAAAATATTAGGGAACGTTATTATACACCTGTCCTCAGTCTCTCACTTCTTACACGGCCACATGATCCGAAAGCTTCCAGACAAAACTTCTGAGGCACAACCTCCACCTACGCCCAGTTCCTCTGCTCCGCGACTCAGATCCGTGTGTGCAAATGCAGCTCGTGGAACAGGAGGTGAACGGCACGGGAAGCACCACGGTCTCCTACCCACTAATTACCAGGAGATGGGAGAGGGTTTGACAGTGCACTGCATCCTCCTCGCAAGGGGTCTGCTTTTCTCTCTTTACTTGTATTAATTTATTCCGTAATTAAAAGAGCTGCAATCCTCGTGATAAAGCAACACAACTGCTTTACTCTGCACTTCTTCGCTCCCTGCATTGTGCCACTCATGCCACACCATTCATTTTTCTAATTAATAAACTATATTTCTTTAAATACATTAGATATATATTTAGTGTATTTATTGACGTACAATAATCATGAACTCCTCGGATGGTTTGGGTTCAAAGCTCAGCCAGTTCCATCCCCCTGCCGTGGGCAAGGACACCTTCCACTATCCCAGGCTGCTCCAAGCCCTGTCCATCCTGGCCTTGAGCACTGCCAGGGATCCAGGGGCATCTCCAACTTCTGGCCTTCCACCACCATGCCCACAGGGAGCAGCCTTGGCAGTGAGAGCTCCATCCCTCTGGCAGAGCCCAGGGAAGCCAAGGATGCCCTCACAGGTGTTAATGAGACTTGAACATCTCAGGAAGGCAGTACTGCATGCACAGGAAGGAATGGAAGAGAAAACCTTCCTTGGACCAGCAGTGCACATTTCCTCCTCACACACACTTTGGATTCTAGTTGGATCAACGTCTCAGCGCCTTGTGCTCCTTTTCTCCCCAAATATGATTTGGAAAAAGTAACAACTTGACAAAGAAACACCCTCATGGTTTCCGAAAAGTTATAATTTTAATTTCTCCGCATCAGCCATTGAATACATTGTCATCACATCAAGCTCCACACCCCTTGCTAAACTCTCAGTGCCAACAGGAGCTCTGCAGGAAGCTGTCACCACACTGCCCATCCCTGGCCACACGGACTGGGAAGGCGTGCTGCTCACACCATCCCACTGAATTCCCGTGGTTTCATCCCAGCTCGGAGTTATTTCCTTGGATGCAAGCAGGGGACGGAGCAGACTGATACAGGCCTGTGTGCCATGCACACACATCACATGCTGTGCTTTCCCTCCCTGTGATCATCCCACTCCCCGAACTCAGCCCGTGCTCCCAGGATGGCACTACCACAGGGAGGATGGGCAGCAGGACTGGCATGAATCAAAATTCCATGAACTGATGTGGAGCTGCCGCTGGTACCTGAAACTCCTTCCCGGAGCAGGAGTGGGATGAATGAGCAGAGCCTTCCCTAATTCATGCGCTCCCATCCTGTCAGAAGCGCAGCAGCTGATGCTTCCATTCATCTCCCTTTGCCTGGCAGCATCGGGCTGCCCACAGAATGTTCTGTTCGCAATTCCACGTGCACGGCTGCAGTTGCTGCTCTGCCCACGCTGCTCACCTGGGGCTGGAGAGTGCCAAAAAACCTCTGGGCATGCACATAAACACCCAAATTCAAGGACAGCTTCAAACTTCACCACTTTGTCCTGAAATCAGCATTAACCCAAAATGTTAGGATCATCTAATCTCTCTCGTGTACTTTCTGCTTGAGAAACAATAAAAGTGGGGTTAACAGCCCTCATGGGCAGGGATCTTTCCTTAATTTCATCCTTTCTTAATTCCACCACATCCCTGGAAGTGTCCCAGGCCAGGCTGGATGGGGCTTGGAGTAACCTGGGATAGTGGAAGATGTCTCTGCCTGTGGCAGGGATGAGCTTTAAGGTCCCTTCCAACCAAAACCAGTCTGGGATTTTAAGATTCTCTGATTCAATTACTCTCCCACACAGACCAGCCAACTATTTCTTGAAGTATTTGCTTAGCATAAGGCCCAGGAATTCATATCTCACACCTAGGAATAGGAAGCCAAGGTTGGAGACCTCTCAAATAATTGATAAATATCAGTGAAATCTGTCTTTCACGACCAGGTCGCTGATGTAGATATTGAACTACCAATTAAAAGCCTCCAGAAATTTCATTTACACATTTATCCAGAACTCCTGTTTGTCTGGGAGCTAAAAATAAATGAATTTGTTGATATTTGTAGATAATGACTGCTTGAGTAAACAGAATTTCAGATCTGAAACATCTCAGCTTTAGAGAGAGGGTCCCAGTACCATCACCTGCCACAATTTACATGGATTTATCATTTGTCTCTCAGAAACAAAAATTTTATTTGGTAAAATCGGTAAAAAGCAAACACAATATAGCCCATTCTAAAGAAAATATAATTACACAAAGCATTATTCAATTTTTAGTGAAACATAAGGGTTGTGATTGCAGCAGATTTTGCAAAGCATATGAAGCATCATCATTTAGCTGTAGGTTAAGTTGGATTTTTACATATCTGAAGAAATGACACCAAAAGAAAAAAATTTAGGAGTGAAACACCATCATTCATAGTGAACCAAAACTTCTAAATGTCTAAAATAGTCTTTTAAACCATTTTTTCTTCACCTATTAATGGAGTTTTCAGGTCTTCCACCTCCTTACAATAAACCCTAATTATGGTTAGGCTGGAATTGAAGAGAAAGGGTTCAGCACCGCCACGGCTCAGATTAAAAGTGGTTTCTCTTAAACAACCAATTCTACTGCTTCCAGAGGTGACCCTTTTGGAGAATATCTTCAATTTTTTTATCAAATGCTGTCTGAATAGCCCGCTCAGAATATAAAAGACAAACAACTCCTCCCTCTGCCTGTAACAATTAGCAGCCATGATAAAGCTCCAGTTCCCAACTTTGCTTTCTGACATGCTAAATTAACTATCTTTGCCTGGTAATTTCAATGCACTGAATGTCACAGAAAGGCCAAGTGACAGATTGCTGCATTTCAGTCAGAACACTCATCCTACTAAAAATGTAATCACTGATGTTCAGCTCTCATTTGATATGCACTGAACAATATTTGGGTTGGGGGCAGCCTTTGGCATCTTCTTTGCCCCCCCTCTTGTACAATAACTAAATGAATTCATGTTGCATTCCCAGTTCCACCACCACACGAGAATCACATGGGCAGGTAAGCCTGGACGACGACACGTCAGTGGAATTCTGAGTCCACACTGGACACGATTGATCTGGAATTCGCTCATCACGGGAAGTAAAGCAATTTTAAGTTCAGACTCAATAATGTTGGTGAGAACTGAAAGTCTCTTTCAGAGTCATACTCGGGAGATTGCAAAGTCCATCAAAAATAAATTAAAATCCTTTACCAATCATTAGCGTGCCTTGTGTTTAATCACATTCCTGAAGCTGCCTGAACTCAATCATTGCAGGATGGAGAGGCTCCAGTTGGAAGCTGAATTCCAGGGCTCTGTCATGTGTATCGTGCCCCATCTTCCAGCAAGCTTTTCATGAATCTATTTGTTACAAATTATTTTGATGTACAGGGAGTTTATTTGTCTTCCTTTCCAAGAATAGTTCCATAACCTCACCACATTCCAAATCTAAATAACACATATGCTCCATGTTTAACAAACTCCAGTTGGTGCTTCATATGTGTACTTTTCCTTTTTATTCCAAGGATATGGCTGCAGAGCACTGGGGATCAGGCACCAGCGTGGGTGAACGCGCTCTGAATCCCTGCTTTTCAATTGTTAGACAGCAATTGACTGAAATTGGGGGGGAAATGATTATTCTGACAGGCTTTGATAAGTCATTGGCTTCAAAACTTTCTCTTCCAAGTCTCCCGTGTCTATCAGATGCTCAGTCAGGTGTGTGGCATCTCCTTCTTGCAGTGCCCATCATTGGCATGCCATGGTACCCTGAGGTTGGTGACTTTAATTCACACTTCAGGTGTGGGGGAAGTTGGAGAAATGATTGATTTTTGCCCAAACTGAAGCTGTCCCAGATGGAGCCGCATCAATAAATAAGTGGTGGGGAAAGGAGCTATGCTGGAAGATGAAGAGTTGCAAGAGTGAGGATCTAAAGCACAGTCTTTTATGCCAGAGCTTGTTCTAACTCCTTTCAATATTTACACTAAATTCTAGGTCAGCTGAAGAGGTGGGCAGGAGATCAAGCCCGTGAAGAAGCATGTCCACACCCGTGCATGGGAAAGCAGCACAGATTATCTCACTTCAGGCTCTCCTTCCCCCCTCTCTTCCCCTTCCCAGCTTCCCCACGTGACCTGGCACACCTGGACAGCCCCACCAGAAAATTAATTAAGCATTAAGATGAGTCCTGGATGGAGACAGGACCACTCTGAGCCTCTAGACACCAATGTATGGAAAACAGCATTGGAAACACACGTGTTTGCATCCCAGCCCTTATTAATCCCCTGAGGAAGTGCCTCCTGCAAAGTATCAGATCATAAACAGCAATGAACACTTTAATTACTATCAGCCCACTGCCAGGGAGAGATATTACATGTAAATTCAATAAATCATGGCTGTTCACAGGCAGTGTCGATGCAACCTGAACACCAAAAAGGGTGGTCTCGATCCCCAAAATTACCTCAAACACATTCCCCGAGCGTAAACACAAATCTGCATCCAAATTCTGATGCCTTCCCAACTGGCTTCCTAATACAGATCTCCTCATTTAGAGTCACTTTTATCCACAATAAAGAGTTCAAGGTTCAAGGAGAAACAGTAAGAAAAAAAGAAGAGAGTGGAGGAATTTCCATAACACCCCAAGATTCACGGAGAAAGGTTCCTTAAGTAGGTTATTTCCAAGAGATGGCAGCCATAAATGCACATTACACTTTGTATCCTTTATGGATGGGTAGAAAGAACTGCACCTCTAAGTAATAAGAAAAACTTTAGTTCATTAAACAAACCTTAAGGGGAAGAGCAAATGAGAAGTGTTTTATATTCAGTGTCATCAATTCAGCTGAAAACATGTTTGTACCACTCCATGAAATGAAGGCTTTTTATAGCGCCGTTCCTGCCAACGTTGCCTCATGAACATCATAAAATTAAACATGTAAAACCAGCTCTGGAGATGGCAACAAATAAATTCCAGAGAAACAGTAACACAAAGTAACTCACATTCCTAAACAAACAGTTTGTGGAATAAAAGGAGAAAAAAAATAGGTAGAGTGAGGAAAGCGTCACGCAGGCTGTGCACTGAATTTAAACAGAGGTCAGAGGAAAGGGAAAGAGACTTTTCAGCCTTTCTTTTCCAGTGTATTTCTGAAGCCCCCTTCCCATCACAGCATTGGCAGCACCACCCCAGACCACAAAAGTAATTAATTACAGGCATTTCTACACTTGATCCACTGATAGAAGTTACCGTGGAAGGAGCCTCAGCTCCATCCCCCAAACGTGGCCTCACACCACTGCTGCAGAAGCAACCCTGGTAGCCATGGACTCATGGACCTGAATCATGGACCCACTGGAAAAGATCTTTAAACCATCTTTAAAGCCACATCTACATAGTTTTAAATCCCTCCAGAAACGAGAACTCCACCACTGCCCTGAGCAGATGATCCTTTTGGGAAGAAATTGTTCCTAATATCCACCCTGAGCCTGCCCTGGCCCAGCCTGAGGCCGTTCCGTCTCCTCCTGTCCCTGTTCCCTGCAAGCAGAGCCCGACCCCCCTGGCTGCCCCCTCCTGTCAGGGACTTGTGCAGAGCCACAAGGGCCCCCTGAGCTCCTTTGCTCCAGGCTGAGCCCCTTTCCCAGTTCCCTCAGGAATTCTCCAGCCCCTTCCCAGCCCCGTTCCCTTCCCTGGACAGGGATCCTTGTCCCAAGGGACCACGAGCACCACGCCACAGCAGGATCACACCGGGCCAAGGACTCAGCCCCTGCTGCTGTTGCCCAAGGACATCCTGTCCACGGTGAAGGGGAGGACCCTTCCCAAAGCTGAGCAGCCAATCCTTGATGTCTCCCAGAAATTTGGACAGATTCTCACCTTGCTCTTTTCTATTCCTCAGCAAAACAAAAAAAAAAATGATAAAAAGGAAGAAGGAGGTGGTTTAATTCTGGGTTAAATAATTTGGGGTAGGTTGTTTTTGGGACAGAAGAAGCCCATCCCTCCCTTGATTCCCCTCCACTCCAAAGGCAGCAAAGAGAAGGACTCTCCCCGACTGCCACCCAGTGATCTCAAAACAGCTGAAAGGAGGCACACAAAGCCCTCCAAAGTTATGCCACAGTCATCAAATACCAGAGGCGTTTGGAAACCACTGCTGCGGCCCCGAGTAGGAGCAAACCTCGCCAAATAAGGAAGCATTTCTCCTCCAACGTGCAGGAATTGGCAGCTCCCCTGCCGGAGTTTATGTAAGATTTCTCAAACAGATCAGCCAACTAACAAATGTCAAAGAGCCTTCCTGGCTTCGGAGGGCAACTGTCAGGCTTTGATTGCAGGAGGGGACTCTGATAAGGTTTGGAGTTGGGAAATGAGTTTCCATGATGGAGGTGAAGCAAGAGTCCGAATAATGAGCAACCAATGATGAATTGATGAGGAATGGCCACGCTGCCACCCCAAAGTGTCCCCTCTCACATCCCCCTAAGGGTAACCTACAGAAAAATGGGGGTTCAGGATCACACTACAGCAATCTGCTGCTCAAAATCAAGAGGATCAAAAGCAACATGGCCTGAAAAATATTAAATATTAACGGGACAACGTTAATACGAGGACAAAATATTCCAGAAGGGTCTCAGAGGGGTCAGATAATGCTGTTTTTTTAATATTTAACTGTATGTATTTATCTCAGAAGACTGACTAAGTAAATTCAGCTTCACTTTCCAGCAAAAGGCTGCAGGACAGTTATTTAAATCTTACTGGAAAGGGGCTCTTAAAACCAGGCTATCCTGGTTAACCAGGACGTGATATGGCAAGTGCTTAGCAACATTCTTTCCCAATTTTTTTAACCTCCACCAGCCTCCCACGGAGAATGACAAGGAGTTATTACCTCCTGACAATGAGCTCTTTCTTCTGCTTCTTGTCCCATTAGGCCCTGATCTCTGCTGCTTCTGCACAGAAGGTACTTTGAATATCTAAATACCTAAAAGACGTGATTGTGTGCACAAAAGGCTCCTCAGAGCTGGGAGGATTTGGGGCTACTGCACACAAAAATCTCAGAAGAAAGGATCCAGCTTGTTTTGCCTCTAAAGTGTTCAGCATTTCAGACCTCAGAGTGATGGTGGCACTGAAAAATATAGGGCTTATTATTTTATTACTCACCAGGCTGGCTATCAGAATTAGTGAAGTTTATACTTGCATTCACTTGGGTATTTTCACTTTCTGAACAGCAAATAAAAATAAGCAACAAACCACTGATACAGTCCAGTAAAATAGAAAGAAAATCCAGTTTTGTGGGATTTGAAGCCTCAAGGCACATCTTGCTTTTTTACCTCAATATACAGAGCAAGAAACACAGAGTCCAGACCAGCATCTGGTTCACGGCCACATCTCAAGCCTAACAAAATATTCACACACAGACCATAAATTAAAAAGGACCCAAAGCCAATTGGTTGTTTGGGGGCACTGAATAAAAGAGGCTTTGATCCATGGTCACAGAGGGAAGGTAAGATGGACATTTACCAGGGTTTGAAGGGACTAACACAGAGCAGCAAAATAAGGAATAGGTTTAATCCTGCTTTTCCCACACCACGCATAAAGACAAACAGCTGATGGCAGGAGAGGGAAGGGCAAAACACATCTGGGAAGATGCATGAAAAGGGCTTTTTCTTGCCTCCTTCTCTGCAAACTCCACTCTGGTTTGATCATCCCTTCCGCCAGCATGAGGTCAGGCTCAAGCTCTTTTATGTGGGCAAGTAATAACTCTTATCATCACTTGATTTATCTCTCTTTAACATGTGTGGATCACATGGAGATGGACTGGGTGAGTTATTACCTTGTGGAGCCAAGCAAAGAATTTTGTTTTCACTGTCCTGAAGTTCTTATTTCCCAACTTGAATAAGAAATACCACAGATATATATTTCAAGAGGGATGCAAGCAATGCCTTTGCCTAAACACATGCCTGATTTATTATTCAGATTTATGAGTGTACTCTCTTCAGTGTTTGAGTTACACATTTTTTTTTCTCTGCTGAAAAACAAGGATTAAATCTTAACCACAATGCCTTGATTTAAGCTTAATTTTCCCGTGCACCATTTTCCTGCTTTGCTGCCTCCTGCAACTCTGAGGTTCCATGACTGTTCTTCCTGCTGCCACGAACTGATTTTTCAAACACAAGATTTCTCTTGTTTGGCCCATGCATAGAATACCATAAAATCCAATCATAGTGTCTGCATTGAGTAAATCTTTGTTTAAATCTAACTACGGAGGCTCAGGGCGCCCTTTTCCTCCACAGCTCACTGGAGACAGCTCTGGGGGAGGCAAAAAAAACAACAGGATTCCTCCAAGGACATTTCTAAACCAGCCCCAGAAAGGGGACACTGAGCAAACAGACTTTCATCGTTCAGAATTGAGCTTATGAGTTACATTTTATGAAAAATAACTCCCAATATAACGCAATCAATCACTGCATTGCACAGAGGAGTTTTCAGTCCAAATGTGTCTTTTCTGTGCAACTGGCAAAGATAAATAGGAGAAAATCTGATACCTTTTCACTTTCATGACCCTGAATATTCGCCTTTGTCTTCAAGCCCACAGCCAGCTGAACACAAAGACATTAAAGCCAAGGAGATCCGAGCCATAATTCTCCCTCCATGGCTGTGACAAATACATGGACTCTGGTTTATTGATTCAAAGCCATTAACGAAGGTGAATGACCCAAACCATGAAGGTTTCTGCAGCTCTACACCCAAACTGGAGTTAGGCATCCCAAGATGAAATGAAAATGCAAGAGTGGAAGCTCTACATTAAATTTATCAGTGTTACTCTCTATCTCAACAGCAGCAGCCATAGCCAGCAGCTGTTTCATTCCAATTTGTATCCACGTCCTATCAACATTTCAGAGTCACCCTGACATCCTAGGAAATTCTCATTGCCAGGTAGAACTCGGATAAAACTGAGAATATCCCAGTAGCAACACCCAGGGATCTCTGAAATTTAATATTTTTTCCAGTTGGAGGAGCGGCAGTCGGTCTCTCCCCGAGGGCCAGAACAAACTGATCTTCCCCAAAGCCAGCCTTGCTGCAAACTCTTCCTCTTCCCAGACCAAGCTCCTCCTTCAGGTTGTGCCAGGAGAGGTTTAGATTGGATGTTAGGAAAAATTTGTTCACTGAAATCGTGGCCAGGCATGGAGGGCTTCGGTCAAAGGCTGGACTTGATGATCTTGGGGGTCTTTTCTAACCTTAATTCTGTGATTCCGACAGGGTCTGCACAGATTCCAGAAAGACACCAAATTAAAATGCAGCCTGAAGGAACCTGAGGAAAGGCAGTTAAGTTATTGATTACGCTGAGCTGCAGAACCCTGTTTTTCTGCCAAAATTTGTCTGTGAGAGGGCAGAACACAAAAGCTTTTGAAAAATCCTCCTTGCTGAATTGAATCTATTCCCTCTAGGCATTTGCTCCATCAAATATAAAGATATATTTTCATTGCAGTCAAGATTTAGCCTTTTCCAGACTTTATTTTCCATCCAGTCAAACTGATCTGCAATGACTAATAAGAAGTAAAATAATTTGAGAACAAAGAAGAAGGGCGTACTTAAAGTTAAGCCCAAATGTAAAATAAGAGACGGTGCTTGTATCTGTTATCTTAGAAATTAATCTGAGCCTAAAGAAAAGCCCATGGTAAGTTTAATACTTCAATTACAGTTTCAGAGGAGCAGAAATAGCCAATCCAGCATATTCCATGGCGCCTTTCTGCTATGGACACAGCTTGCAACATGAAGCTGGTGCACAAATGGGGCGATTGCAGCAAACTGCATTTTCTTTATGAGTATTTCTCTACCAAGATAGTTTTAAAAGAGATGTTTTGATGTTTCCCACAGACCTGAACCATATGGGAATCAAGAAAGTATTAAAAAACCAACAGAAGCCCTGCTAAGCAAAGGTACAAAACATGTAAAGCTCCTCTGAGCTACAAGAACCTCGTGGCTGCATGAGCTGATGGATAAACAAAACAACCCAGATAAAGAAGAACTGGAAAGGGATTAATTAAATCAGAAGCAATAAAGACATATTAAAAAGATTTCTAGAAAGAATAAATCAAATCACAAATACACCATTATGGAACCTGGGGTCAGCAGTGATATTATGGGAAGGATCTTTGTATTGGTCTCTCCTTGCTTATTACCCAGGTAATCAGATGGGTCACAGCACTGAAGCTTCCCAGTGGCTCCCAGCTGTCCAGGTTGGTCCTTCTTAATGCCCCTCTGAATAAAAAATAATCATTTCTCAAGGATTAAAAGCACAGAATACCCTATAAAAAAACCACAGTCCTTCCTAAACAAGAGTTAACCCCAGAGCAACACCTAAGAGAGGTGGATATTATCAGAGCATCCTCCCTGGAAACGTTAATTTGTTTGCAAGTCAAAGTCCTGAAAGAATTTCTGATGTTCCCAGTGAAAAGATTTCAAGTCAAGGCTTGGCTCAGCAATTTAATTCAGCTTGTTTTGTTGTCTCAGTTTGTTTGTTCAGTATTTATTGCCAGGCTTTGTTTTCCCGTCACCCCCAGACCCACTCCCCTGCCCTTGTTTATCACGTGCCTTTCTGTGCTCTCATAATCCTTTGAGCTTCCTTTCAAGTAGCTTGGGGAAAAAAAAATCATCACAGTATGAGTTCACGAAACAATGTATGAATAAGTCATTTCCTCCTTTAAATACACCTCTGAGTAAATGATCCAGAGACTTTTCAAGAACCATTTACATAACAGTCGCTGATACAGGCTTCAAATTTTCATGTCAATCTCGGAATGGCATTTTAAATCACCCCATTTTCCTAAACGAGGTGAGAGAATTTTAAGAGCAGATCTTGCCAACTTCTAGACCCCTTCTTTTGGACCCAAATCTTTAAATGGTGAATTCTCCTCATCCTTCTCCATTTGGGGTAGTGCAGAAATGTCAGAAGTGATCCGGGTGCGTAACCTATAATCCACACACAGTTGGGTGCTACTTCAAATACATTTTTCTTTTACGACTACAAATGCCATGAATTTCAGCAACTGTCAATCCCACTTCACAGCCTGCAGCTTGAAAATAAAATTTGGAGGCTTTGCTAGATGTGAGTAACCATCAACTGCAGTACTACTGGGAAGACACCTATGAATCACAAGATGCTCAACTAGTTGCAAATAAATTTAGGTAATTTCCAGGCATAACTCATAGACAAGTAAACAAGAGAGTGGAATTTGGCTTCTACGTGGATTTCTGAAGTGTTGTGAGAACATCCATACTTCCTTGGGCTCAGAAACCAAGCACAGGCTCAAAGGTGAATCTCTTCCTCAGATCTTGCTGGAGTTGGAAGAGCAGTGAGGAAGGTGGGGGTCAGGCTCTACTTCCAGGGAACAAGGGGCAGGATGAGGGGAAACAGCCTCCAGCTCTGCCAGGGGAGGTTTAGACTGGATATTAGGAACAATTCCTTCCCTAAAGGGTCACCTGCCCAGGGCAGGGGTGGAGTCCCCATCCCTGGAGGGATTTCAAAGCCGTGTGGATGTGGCACTCAGGGACACGGGTCAGTGGTGGCCTTGGCAGTGCAGGGAATGGTTGGGTTCTGACCTTGCAGGGCTTTTCCAGCCTAAACGACTCCATGACCGTATTCCAGAGAAGTTTCTGGGTGTGGTTCCTGCAGCAGCAGCTCAATTGCTCTGAAGGAACCAAGGGCCACATGGGAATTCATAAACTGGATCATCAAGGGGTCCCAAGCTCCATGTGCTGCTCCAAGGCTCCACTGGGAACTTTTCCTCAGCCTCAGGGTGGTGCAGGGTTCTGCTGAGCTTCCCTTTTCCTGGGATGGAGTCGAGGACTTCTCTGCCAGCCTGAGAATGGGAAGCCACTGCTCAGGTGAGCTTCTCTTGGGATGTCTCTGCACTCAGAAGTCCTGGGGCTCAAAGGGAAGGGCAGAGATGGAGACTGGGATCCCTGGCATGGTGGGAATCTCTTTGGGGACCACCCTCTACATCTGCAACACTCCTGATGAATTTTTTTTGCAGAACCAGGAGTTTGGGAAATGGAGGCATAAAAGAGCTCATCCATAGCAGTTGGCACCTTTGTTTGAGTGACCTAAAAGAACCCAGGGCTGGGAGCCATAAATCCCCAAAGATGCGGGCACATTTCTTTTTTTGGCTCCGAGTCTGAATGCCAAAAACGGGGACAACTGACTTTGATGCGCCCCACTCCCAGACAAGTTGTGACCCTGAGAGACTCCAAGGCACAGAAAAGCCCATTCTTCAAGTTCACTGAAGAGGTCACAGCCTTGGAGGTGTGGAATCCGAAAATACAACGTGATTTACAACGGAGCTGGAGGAGAAGACAAAGCAGCCGGGGGAAGGGAAGTGGCCGGAAGGCTGACTCCAGGCAGAGGCGGAAAAAGGACACGGAAAAGGCACTGGAAGCTCACAAAGGGAATCTGCAAAGAGTCAGCAGGTGAGGACCTGTGACCCTGTCCCAGCTGAGCACTGGGTCACCCAAGCCTTTGAAAGGAGCCCAGAGGGAGAGCTGCAATCCATCATTTTTATCAGCAGCTTCTCCAGGCAGAGCTCAGTCACCCCCACGCCAGGAAGATTTCTCAGACAACCTACAAGCACCAGGCTGAGAAAAAAGGACAGCGCTGCCAGAAGAGAGGGAATGAAGAAAGATGATGTGAAAATTGGGAAAAGGAGAAGCCTGCATCAAAACCAGCAGAAATCAGAGCCTGGTAGAAATCATGATTTTATCCAGTTTCCACAGGTAGTGGTGCCAACTGTGTTGCACAATAAACGCTGGAGAAGAGGCTTGGGAGAACACATCCGTCACCACGACGCGACATGTTAGTGCTGCCTGCTTCCCAGAGTGAGAACAAACAGCAAAATCCAACTCCTAATGAAGTCAAACAACCCAAAAAGGAAGAGAGCAAAAGGAAACGCTCTGTCTGTCTGTCTCTCTCCCCCACCACCGAACACATTAGCAAAATGGAGCGTTCATGATTAATTCACAGTCCTTCCCCACCGTCTCTCCTGCTAGAGCAGCAGAAAACCCAGCTCGTTGTGTCTCCTCTCCGAAGAGGCAGGAGACGCGGCTCCACGGCATCTCTAACGGAGCTCTGGAGCTCTCCCAGCAAACTCCAGGATGTCTGCAGGGATTTTACCTGTTTGGTGACAACTGCAGAGCGTCGGCGCCAGGAGGGGATTTGTCAGAGCTCTGCAAAGAGCCCAGCGCTCGCTGCCCCCGCTGCGCCTCGACCGACAACGAAATTCTACAGCACCGCATTATTTTAGAGCTCAAGGTGCCAGAATTAGGCCATAAAAATGCAGAGAGTGGAGATCTTTACAGCACTGAGATGGGCACCATGGCTGGATAGAGAGATAATTAGAAGTTGGTGACAATTTGCACAATGAACAAGGAGAAAAAGGGCTTTCTTTTAAAAAGAAGAAAGCTAAAAATGCTTCGACTCTACTACACTTCATAAAAGCCAGCTTTTTGAAGCTATTTCAATTAAGCCCAGCAAACTCTTCAAAAAAAAATCTTTCAGATTGTTCCAGATCTCACCTGACTCTGTTCTACATTTTCAGGCAAGGAGGAAAAAAAAAGTTATTTTACTTTGAAAATCTACATAATTAAAACCAGCACTGTCTTCTGATTGATAAAGTTTCAAGTGACAGCTTTGCAGCAAGCTGCCTCCCACACAGAAGCAATTTGTAAAAGCCTTTCAGAGTTTTATGTAACTGAAAAATCCAAGTTGCTTTCATCCAGGTCTTTCTTTCCAGCCCCAGTTTAAATGTGGCTGCGAGGAACTGCAACAAATAGATGCCTGAATAGAAGATTAATTTAGGGACCGACCATTTTGTCTAATGATCAGGTACCGACCGACAGCAAAGGCTTTTTTCTTGTTGTTCTTTTGTATTTGGCAAATTTTGAAGCAATTTTATCTTTAAAGCCCAACTTAACCTTAATTTTTCAAGCACGACTGGTCACACAACACATTTGCCACCAGCTCAAATGGGCTTAAATTCCCACAAGAGCAAAGCCAAAAGGAACTAAAACAACAAAGAAATAAGAGATTACATTAATTCTTTCCCTGGGCTGGTGAAGACAAATCTGTGTTTGTTTTTTCAGCCATGCAGCACCTTCAGCGCTAGAGGGAGTACACAAAAAAGCTGAACATTTCTTTCATCAAAACTTAGCAAAATCTGAACATGAGTTATAAAACTCTCATCTGAAACCACCTATTCTCTGAGATTTTGAAAGCTCCTAAGGATGGGACAATTCATTCCATATAAATTTACCTGGTGCTTTATAAGAATTGCAGCTCTTAGGAAATAAACTAAACCCCAAACCCTCACCTGGATGTGGGCATCAGCCTCCCCAAGCACATCAGCAGCTTTTAAGGTAAAAAGTACAAATAATGCACTTTCCAAAAAAAAAAAAAATTAAAATGAAGCCAACTAGCTGAATCAATGTTGGCCCAATATAGTGCAGGAAAACAATTTTTTATTAAATGTAAACATCACTAGTGAGGTTTTTTTTCCTAGTAAACTCATCTAGTTCCTATAACTAAATAAAATGACATTTACAGGCCAATCACTGTAATGTTCCACAAATGCAGAAGAAACTGGGTGAAAACACTGAGTCTGTTGAAAGACAAGAGAAAAAAAGGTGTCAAAAAGAGTAAAATACTGAGCAAATTTAAAGATATTTCTATTTTAGCACTGGTAGATAGGGCTAGTAAATTATCTTAATGCTCTAAAATTATAGCCAGCTATTTAATAAAATTCTCAATAACTGCATTTCCAATTAGCACGAACATGAATTCTCCTTTCCTTTGTATTTTGATGGTTCAACTGAAACAGGCTAAAGTGAATTCACATATTAGATGAGACTATTAGGATTAAAAGTCCAGAAGAGCTGCCTACGCGTCATATTTTCTTTTCTAGTTTGCCTTTCCTTTGTGATAAAGAACCAGAACCCAAATCTGACTTCCAAGAAGTCACAGTCAGATAACAAAAATCACAAGGGAAGGGTTAGGAAAAAGAAGAAAAGAAAGAAAAATACCAAAAAAAACCAGGTCTACAACCCAGCAAATACTGAAACAAATCCACAGGACAAAGATTTGAGCCTCATCAAATAAACCTCTTGTCGTCCCCAATTTTGGTACAAATTGAGAGACCAGGGACCCGCAGAACAACCTCATCTGTGAGACCTCTGGAGGTGTCTGCTCCAAACACCTGCTCCAAGCAGAGCCAGCTTCACAGGCAGATCAGTCACGCGAGGGCTCACCCCCTGCTCACTTCCCACAGGGTTTAAAAGTTTGAAATGCTTTTGTCCCAAAGGCCCTGCAGCAGGGCTCACTCGGAGCTGCACGTCCCACCAGCTCCTCACTCAGCACCAGCAGATCCAGCAGAGCACCTCCCCTAAACAACCCAGCTCAGGGGGAGGATAGCATTAAATCACCCCTAATGCTCTCCAGGAATCTCCTCCATGGCTTCCACCCCAAACAGTTGCCCTTGCACTGCTGGTTAAAGCCTCCCAAAGGAATTCTGAGGTTTCCTCCAGCTGCTGGAAGAAGCCTTGGTGCACCTACAGCTCTGCCCCGTGTGCCTCCCTTGCTGTGCTTTCCAGCAGCTGCTCCAGATGTCCCATCCCAGACCTCCAAGGTGGTTCCCCCTCACAGCCCTGAGCCTGAGCTGCTCCTCTGAGCATAAACGGCCCTCTCCTCACAGAATCCTGCAGTGTTGGGGTTTGGGTCTCATCCCACCTCCTGCCTGGGCAGGGACACCTCCCACTATCCCAGGCTGCTCCAAGCCCCATCCAGCCTCGCCTTGGGCACTGCCAGGGATCCAGGGGCAGCCACAGCTGCTCTGGGCACCCTGTGCCAGGGCCTGCCCACCCTCCCAGCCAGGAATCCCTTCCCAATATCCCATCCATCCCTGCCCTCTGCCAGTGGGAAGCCATTCCCCGTGTCCTGTCCCTCCATCCCTTGTCCCCAGTCCCTCTCCAGCTCTCCTGGAGCCCCTTTTCTCCACAAGTCTCAAACTTCATTCCCAACCACTTGAACCACCCTATCAACCCACGAATTCCTGACCGGAATGGAAGGACACAGATCATTTCCCAGTGGTTCCCTGCCCTGATGAGAGGAAGGCAGTCTTTAGCTGTACCCTGCAAGTCTGAAGACTTTTGCTTCCTACAGACAGTGACAGCAGCCTGAGTGATGGGTGAAAACCCTCAAGACAGCAAACCCTGAATACCCTTTGCCAGGCACATTTGAATGATTTGCTTTTTCAGTCAAGACTCTTCTCTTTTGTTCCAGCTCTGTTGTGATCGTTCAACATCCAAGTATTACTTAATTCAGGAGTTTGTCACATAAAAGCCATTTTTATTCTTCTTTAGAGGAGGTTTTCACGAGATATTTGTTCTTGCTGGGGAGCATTCTTAACAGAAAAAATATGTATTAACGGTATTTTGCAAACCAGAGTGCAAAATACTTATTAATTCATAATTTTTTTTGCCAGTTACTTACAAATGGAACTTACTTTTTTAACCTTCCCAGTAAAAGAGAAAGTAACCACTGCCAGAAAAAAAAAAGGGAATTTTGAAATTTTGCCTCTCTTTAGGTGCAGTTTTATTCTGAACTTTGTTGTGTGTGATGCTTTCAAAGTGTGAGCATGGAAAAAGAAAATATTTGTATGTAGTAATGGCCTCATCTCTCTGAGGCACTTGCCACACCAGCTGCAGGGATAAATCTCCTGTTACGGATAGATTGTGGCTGCAAAGCAGCCAAAATGGAATGTTAATTTAGGCTCAGCCATGCTAGAACCAGGCAGGGCTCGGGGCAGTCTTGGGGAAAACAGTCTCCACAAAAGCCTTGCTCTGAGAAAGGCCTCGGCAAAGTATTTCAAATTTCTAATTTTTCTGATTAGCTCGAGTCTGAGAGCTGTTAGAGAGAAAAATCACCCTTGGGAAATCCTTCTCACTAATTTTATCTTGTTTCCTGATGCCTTTTGACACCCCTTTCTTGCTGGCTCATCCTTGAAGAGTTTTCCAGAACGTATTCCCTGTCCCCTTCCATTGTCTTTATCTCCTCGAAGAGTTCTTGGGTTCTTCCAACCCAAGCCAAGATGTTTTCCCGTTGTCCAGCTTCCTGCCCATCCATCTATGGGATGCTGGGTTAGACCAAAGATAGGATCTCCCCCATCAAACCACTAGAATTCCATGGCTGTTCCCAAAACACCACACATCCAGCCCAGCACTGTTTTTCTTGGATTCAAGCATGGAAGCAAATTTCTGTGGGTGAAGGACTCAACCACATCACCCAACCCAAACTAAGTCCCTGCAGGCTTTCTGGCCAAACTGGAGGTGAAGTGCAGTAACTGGTTACACTACAATAACATAATGAGGTAGCTGAGCCCTCAGAAGTCATGAAAATTATTCCAAACTAAGCCAAAAAATAAAGGGGAGAATTACTTAATCAACAGCTCCAAAGAGAAACCCAAATGAATTCAAAATGAATTCCTGATGTCCTCCTGACAGCCAGAATCAGGGTGGGGGGAAAGCAGGGAAAAAGAAAGTCAGCTCAGCCTCAATATTTCAACTGCTGCTGCTTCCCAGCTGCTCTGAGCTGTTGTGTTTCTGTGGAAAACTTTGGTCTCCCCGAACAGCATCTCCCACTGCACTTCCAGAGGGAGAAATTTGGGCCAGGCCTGTGCCAGGAGATCATTTCTCATGTTCTTATCAATTTTCGTACACAAAACCAAAGCAACTGTTACTTGACCACCAGAACCTGCAGCCAGAGAAAGCTCAGGAGTCAGGGCACATTCCTGGACATGACTCCAGACCATCAGGGAGAAAAAGAATGGAATTCCATTGCTGCCCTCCAGACTCTGCCCCGATCTCCTTTGCTCATGTAAATTCCTCTGCAATCTTTGATTTCATTACCAGAGATAAAATTGCCTCTGACTTTCAGTCAGATGCTCCCAGGTGCTTTTCAACACCTTGTCTTCATCAAACAAGCTGGAAAACTCTATCTACCTGACATCATGCCCACGTGGAAAGGTGACTTATTCCAGACTAAATGAGCTAACTTAAATTTTTGGTGAGTTTTGAGAGTGTAAGGACTAAATCAGGCTATACGGACCTCAGGAATTATTCACTTGTCCTCACGGAAGAAATCAGGACCAAAACCACTATGAATTTATGTTCTCCACAAGTTTTCCAGGGTAAATGAGATGAGTCTGGCCAGCTGTATGAAACCCTGAGATGGGCTCTGAGCAGCACCAGGATATCTGGGCACTCAGCACTACGAGGAACAAGATGAAATACCCAAAGCACAAAAAATGTTTTTTAAATCACCTGTGCTAAGAAGAGCCTTTGCTCTCAGGTTATAGACAGAAAACGTCCTTGTTGTCACTCAGCTGTTACAGAACTTCAACTAAGCACTGCTAATTATCTAATATCGAGCCACTTCTTCTACTTCAAAGTAATTTTCCATCCCATTAGTTTTTATATCAGAAGTCATGCAGAACTGACTCTATTTATCTTTTGCTCTCTGGTATAGTTTAGAGTTTCTCAAGATCCAGACCTGAGTAAAATCTTAATAGCCCTCCTAATTTGTCACCCATCTGAAAAACGAACCCGAAATAGTTTGCAGAATACCTTCCACACAGGTCTTTTGTTTTAATTGAACTTTTCTTTTTCCCACAGGAAACCTAATTCAGTATGACTTGCCACTACAAAAATTGAAATTCTTGGGCTAATTAATTTTCATACCTGAAAGTGAACATGACTTTTTTTTTTTCCAGTTTTTAATACCTCCCTCTAAAAAATTCAATCCTTGGCATGTAAAACCAAAGGAGAGTTAGAAAAGTCTTCAGGAATTAAAAAACTTTACAGAAATTAGAAGTTTCAACAGGGATTACGTTAAAGGGTGATAGAAGTTTTTCACCTCTACAAAGCCAGTAGCTGAAATATAAAATCTGGAGGCAGTGAGAGGTTCCATTATAGAACTTTGGCATGGTGGGGCAGGAACTCATGAACTTTCCAACCTCATTTCCATGAGTAAGAAGCAGGAGATGTGTTAAAAGCCATTTTCAGAGGCAGAGATGAGATACACTGGTCTGATAAATCCCTAAGAGCTAAAAGAAACAACTTTTCTGTATTTGCACCTCAGAGAGGTGAAGCTCATCCCAGGAGAGCCAAGGAGGTGACTTCAGGCACCAGGGCTGCTCTTGACATTGGGCTTTGGCACCAAAATGATTTTATTGCATCAGGTTGGGCCTCAGATATTTTTCTGTTACTTTCTTTCATCTACTACTTTCTGTTTAAGAATTTCCCCACCAAAATCACCCAATAGTTTACACTAAACACCTACACAGACTTCTGTCGTTCATCTCTGTGGCCCATTCCTCACTCTGGATTTTTCCCTTCAAATAGAACAACACCTCACTTACTTTTATTTGCCCACAGCAGAGTTAAGAGCAACTTCAATAACTGCAGTAATAAATCAGAGCCACTTACATCACCCAGACAAATGGTTCTGTGCAGTGTCCAGAATACAGAAGAGGGGACATTTCATACACGGGTGGGACACGGGGCTCCTTCAGCAGCACCAAGGAGCAGGGCTGGGGACTGTTCCCCACACAGGGCACCCAGCAGGATTTGCCTCCTCACTTTGCTTTCCCTAACAAACCACCCCAGACCCTGCCAGCCCCCTTTAGGGATGGGATATACCCCAGGGCAGAAGGTCATTGGAGCAAAGTCTGATGGGGAGCAGCTGAGGGTGTTTAGCTTGGAGAGAATGAGGCTCAGGTGGGACTTATTGCTCCCAACAGCTCCTGACAGGAGGGTGCAGTCCGGTGGGGCTCTGGCTCTGGTCCCAGGGAACAAGGGACAGGATAGAAGGAAACGGCCCTGAGTTGCACTAGAGCAGGTTTAGGCTCAATATTGGGAAAATTAATTCACTGAAAGGGTGGCCAAACCTGGTCCCAGGCTGCCAGGGCAGTGGGGAAGTCCCCATCCCTGGAGGGATTTAAAAGCTGTGTGGATTTGGCACTTGAGGATGCGGGTCTGTGGTAGCCTTGGCAGTGCTGGGGAATGGTTGGACTCGATGGGCTCAGAGGTTTTTTCCTGGTTTATGATGCCAGGATTCTGTGAAATTCACACAGCATTTCCCCACATCTCCAGCTGTGCCGTGTCCCTCGGTGACGGATGCCCCCAGTAAGCTGCAGAACAGTTGTTTTCTTTCCCATACACAGCTCCAAACGCCGAAAACCACTGTGTTTTCTCTTCCCTTTCCCTTTTCCCTTGTACATCTTTCCACACCACTGATGATCTGGCTGAAAGCTTTCAAAGAATTAATCCGAGACTCCGGAACGGACAAAGCAGCACCTGCTGAACTCGTGACAGCAACACTGGGCTGGGGATCAGCTCCTTTCCCTGTTTCTTACTCCTCGTGGATTTCAAACCACCAAACCCTCACCCTGCAGGTGTTGAGAGTATTTGTGGAAACCCAGACTGTGAAATGGGCACATCCAACAGGCGCAGGTCAGACACCACAGACATTTATGTCCAATCTCACACGGATTTCCAAGGATAAAAGCTTCAGCCACGTATTTTCTGAATCATCACCACTTATTTGAACCTTTTGAACCTTCAGGAATGAGGGCTGCTGCGAGTCAGGTGGTGTAGCTCTGTTTCACAGGGTGAGATGGAGAAATTCCTTGTGGACACACCTGTCACTCCGGAGCAGACCCTCCGGAGCCGCCTCCCCAACGCCCGGAAGGTGATGGGAACAAGACGTGACAGCAACACCCTCCACAGGCTCAGTTCCCCTGAAAAAGCTAAATTAAAGGAGGAGCAGGTGTCTGTTAAGTCTGGGCTTGCAGTTCCTTTGGGTACGTGGGGAAGTGTCAGCATTACACTGCTCCCGTTCTGTCTGGGAACACCAGTTGGGAAGGGGAGCGCGATCTTCGGGATGTGCCCCAACATCCCTGTGGACACAGCCTCCCCTCCATCCCTCCCGCCTTTGGGGGCCCCTTTGCACTGGCACGGAACCCAAAGAGAGACCCCAAGCACCCGCACAAGCCAGTGCTGATCCCCAGCAACCCAAACCACTCCCTGAACCCATTTTTCAAACATTTTTCCCAGTTTGGGAGCTGCGTTTTTGCATTGGAGCCCGTGCCTGGCAAACACACCGAGCGGGATGTTCATGCAGCTCGGGATGTCTGAGGCAGCAGCAGATAAATATGACTTTTTCAACTCTAATCTTCATGTTATAAAATGAGCTTTTCACACGTTCAGATTTTAGGGCAAGAAATGCGACGTTTTATCAGCATGTCCTAAAAAAAGGAGCTACACGTGAAGCACCTCGTCAGCTGTGCATCCCAACCAATAAAGCTCTTCACTGGTTCTACTTCCACTTGAGCCATTCACCCATAAATTATCACCTTTCCCAATCGTTTTCTCTGCAGTAGAAAACATCTTTCTGAATCCAAGTATGACAAATACAATACTGCATGAAACAATGAGGTTTACGCTCATTAAATTAATCAGAATTCACAATACATCAACATCCAGGTGAAAAGGCATCTTTTAAGACATGATAGGAAATGTAGATATTTAATAAAAATGGGCAGGAAAGTTTTGGAGTTATTTTTTTCTGGTAATGAATGACCTCTCCAGCACCAAGGGAACCTCACAGGATCTGTGAGCTCACTCTGGAGCACATCCATTACAAAACCTGCAGCTGTTTTCCTGGATTCTGTTGTGAAAACAGACTTTTGGCAAAACGTGATTATTTTGGAACTCTGCAAGGACATTTTATGTTGCACACTGCAGGTATTTTTACTTAAACCTTACAAAAAGGTGGCTTTGTCTTGGAGACTTCGTTTTCCAGAGACATTCATCAAGCACCACGTCAGCTGCCAAACATAAATCAATTAACCTCCGCTGAGTAATTCTTTTTAATTACTCAAAAAGCAAAACCTTTAGAGGTAAACCTGTGACCCTTTTTTTGGTGTTTTTAACAAGACATTATTTCGCTGTTTATGTTGGTCTGGATCCTGGTGGTTTGTAACTGTGGTTTTGGCCCTTATAAATAATCAGTAATAAACAGACACCCATAATTCAAGGCCAGCCCAGGATCTGTGACTGCTCTGCCTGAGCAATGTTTTAAAATGCACCAGAGCGATGCTTCTGTTCTTTTCCGACCTGCAAGGGGGAGAAGTGGCACCTGAGGCTATGTCTACATTATTTATACCACTTTGATAGATTAAATCTTTACCACAAGGCTGAGCTTTTCAAACATGCCTGAAAATGTTTAAAGATTCCACAGGTGCTCTTCCCGAGTGCAAACAAAGGCTTCTCTTTGTAGTGCGAAAACAAAATTAAGATGGAACAAAACCCTGGGAGCTGTAGGTGCTGCTTAGAACAAATCCTTGACTGGACATGTTGGATTTATTTATTTTTAACTCAAAGATTTTTGGAACTCAGCAGAGTAATACCTATATATATATATATATATGGGGGTGGGTGGGATGCACCATGTCCCCAAGGGCCACACCAGGTGCCTCTTGAACTTCCAGGGGTGGTGACTCCACCACCTCCCTGGGCAAATTATTCCAGTGCCTGACCACACCTGCAGGGATTTTTTTCCTGATAGCTGATCTGAACCTCCCCCAGTAAAAGTTAAGGCCATTCCCTCTTGTCCTTTCACCTGGGACACAACGGAAGAGCCCGACCCCCACCCCACTCCACCTTCCTGTCAGGGCTGTAGAGATCCCTGAGCCTCCTCTTCTCCAGAAAACCACGGGCATTGATTTGGTTTCTAATTCTTAAACTTTTTAATCATTTCCAAATTTGGAGGCAAGCAAGAATTAAAAGATTAAAACCCTCTAAACCACATCTGAGTCTGCCGTTAGGGTCAGAACAGTCTGAAACAAATTCTCAGCTATCTGGCTCCCCAAAGTACAAAAGGATCAATGGAACAGAGTTTGGTCCTCGGCTTTGCAGCTGAAAGAAGTTGCTGAGTTCCTCTAAATCAGTAACAGCTCGAGCGGAAGAAGATCTGAAAATATTCTTTATTTTGATTGCTGCAACCTAACAATGGCCACTGGATTTTCTTTCCCTATGTCTCCATGACAAGAACAAAAGGCCAGAATTTTAGGCCTCACTTCAGCCTAAAATTGCTTTAAAATGTGCTTTCTGAAATAGATGTCTTCCTTCTAATTCCCAAGGAGTTCACAACTGTATTTTTAGAAAGGCAATTTGGAATTTAACAAATACAGATCCTTAGAAATGTCTCTGCGCTTTCCTATTTTCACAAAAAGACATTAAGGTCATATTTTTTTTCCGGAGTGGAGATGACTTTGGGGTGGATGTAACCATGGCTACCCCACTCGGAATCAAACCAAACTGCTGAATTTGGAAGCCACTGAAATGTATAGAACGCACATAATTTGATCCACAATAATTGTGACTCAGATTTATGGAAAACCTTCCCAGTTTCTATTCCCAAAGAGGGAAGAGGAGAGGCCCACACGGTGCCGGATTCATCCATGGAACTCTTAGTCCACTTCGTAGCCTCCACTCCAATGTTGCCATCACCTTCAACCCTAATTTTTGTTTGATTTGAGGTTTCTCTGACCTGTCCTACAGCAAACGGCCTCAAGCTGTGCCAGGGAAGGGTCAGGTTGGGTGTCAGGAGGAATTTCTTCATGGAAAGGGTGGTCAGGCATTGGGAGGAGGTAGAGTCTCCATCCCTGGAGGCGTCCAAGGAAAACCTGGAAGCAGCAGTCAGTGCTCTGGACTGGGGACACGGTGGGAATTGGTCACAGCTTGGACTCCATGACCTTGGAGGTCTTTTCCAGCCTCAGTGATCCCGGAATTCTGGGATTCACTGGCCTGTCCTCCAGCCGAAGGTCTTTATTTTAAGGGCTGGTTCCTCCTCTCACCAGAGAGAACTGCAAGAATCAGGAACTGCTTCCCTCCATTCAAACTAAATAAGTTGAAATGAGAAAATCAGGTGTCATCCAATTTATTTAGGGGGAAAAACAGCACACTGCCTCGTTCCACGCTTTGTTCAATCAGCTTTGCTCTTATTTCAGAAAGGTTTTACTACAGAATTCAGGGCTCTTCAAAATCTAAGACTAATAGGGGTGAGTGACAGGTATATTCATTTTTGAGGAGTGATGACACTGTTTTAAATATTTAATGCACTGAAAAACATATGGAAAGAAAATAATATGAAGTTGGCTTTTGCACAATAACACCATATTTTCTGTCTCTTTCCATGTTGCTGCCACATGATAGAGAACTGCAAAAGAAAGGAAAATGGCAGATTTCAAACCAGTTATCCTGGTGCTACCGGCTTTCAAAAAATTAATTTTTTTCCCCCCCATTTTTTTCATTTTTCCAGTGCAATCAATAAACAGGCCATGGCCATCAATCTCCACGCCACAGAGCAATATTTTATTTCCAAGCTGATGGCTTCCCATGATGAATTACAGTCATTAGAAAGCATGACAGCCTGTTAGAGTGCCTTCAGCACACGTGCAAGTGTTGCTGACAGAAGAAAGTGGTTTATTTATTTATTTACTTATTTTATTATTTTTATTATTATTATTACTATTATTATTATCTCAATTTGAGATCACAGAATCCCCAAACGATTTGGGTTGAAGGGACCCAAATCTCATCTAATCCAACCTCTGCCAAGGGCAGTGATGTCACCCATCCCTACCCTAGCAAAGATGTAAATATTACCCTGAGCATGGATCATGCTGGACAGCCCACCAGAGATGAATTTAACTTTTCCCAAACATTTAAAATGACATTTCAAGGGTTTTTTCCTCAATAGATATTTTGTGTTTGCAACAGTTGGCTTTGCAACCTTCAAACACAGTTTTGCGGTCACCTATTTGGATAGATCACCACTTATGGTACTAAAACATGAAAATCAATCAAAAATAAAATTATCTGAAGGATTTATCTGCTCTTCAGATACACTGAGATGTCCACAAAGACAAGATCGAGGCTGCAAATGGAATTGGAACCCGGCATCTGTGACTTAGCAAGACAAAGAGTACTTTTAGTAAATAATTACACACATAATAGAACTGAGCTCAGCAACACTGAGCTTAACAGGCTGCCAGAAGCCAGAACTCAGTGGAAGTGACTCCCTGTGCCAGGGAAGCAGAACAGCTTTCCCAGCTTTTGAGACCTTTCTTCTCAATCTTTCCCTACAATAAAAGCCTTTTTTGCTCCTGCACTTGGAGCAGCCAACGTAAAAGCAAGGCGTCCTCAGATGGATGAGGTGTCCTCAGATGGATCGCGGTCCCTGCAATGCCTTTAATGTCACAAAAAATCGCCCTGACAGGAGGCACAGGCAGAGGATGGACAGTGGAAATGGGGTTTGGGGCTGGAGAATTCATTCTCTGGAGCAGTGGGATCAGCAGGGGGGAGAGGTGAGGTGGGAGAGGGAGCAGAAGGGGATAAAAGCTCTGGGATAAAGCCTGGGAGGAAATTTAGTGAAGGCACAAGGGGTGGTGGAAGTGAGGGAAGGGAAGAAAAGCTCCCCATCCTCCCTTTTCACTCAGAGCCGTCCAAAGCTGAGATTAGAGCTAAAAGCTTCCACTGCCAAACTTAATGGTCTTCAGATCCAAAATGTACCTGGACATCGTGTGGTGCTCCTGGATCTGGGAATAAATAACAGCTCCAAAGGTGCTGCAGGTGACAGGCACAAAATGTGAGCATACAAAGCTTAGGTAGTGCTTAAGATAATTAGCATTGTTTTCTGTGGCATGATCTGCAGAGGACTGTGAACCCCAAAAAATCCCAGAAACATCTGAAAGCAGGGAATGAAGTTGAATTTTACTGGGGGAAGAAAACAAAAACAAAAACAAATGAAAGCAGGGAATGAAGTTGAATTTTACTGGGGGAAGAAAACAAAAACAAAAACAAAAACAAAACCAAAACAAAACAAAAACAAAAACAAAACAAAAACAAAAACAAACAAAACAAAAAAAAAACCACAAAGACAAAAAAAACCTCAAACCCATAAAGCAAAACAGGAGAGGAATGAAATATAAGTGATAAATTTGCACCGAAAAGAAAAAATAAGGTGGCCATAGTTAATTATCAGAATTTAGAGTGCTGTTTTTCTCACTGGCTGCTGGGAGGGGGTCCAGGGTTACAATTGAATGATGGATCCCAGGTGGGATATTCAGAAATAATCAACAAAGAACTTCTGAAAAATTAACAGGGACTGAATTTCTATTTTCTTCTGTAAAATCCCGCAACGAACACAAGCTTTGAAATTCTCCCCTACATCTTTGCCAAAGTTTGTTAAATCCAGAAGAGTTGGTTTGGGGGAGAAACTTCCCGTTGGAAGAGCAAACAAGCAGCACGCCCAAAGGAATGGAGAGCAAAGAATGACTTCTTATCCCCTCTGTGGCCCCACAAACTTTCCATCAGGGTACAGCATTTATTTGAGGCATTAGCAGAGTCATAAACGAGAATTCAGTGTGTCATGTGTTAGTACTGGAACTGAGATAACCCTGGAAGTGTCCCAGGCCAGGCTGGACGGGGCTTGGAGCAGCCTGGGACAGTGGGAGGTGTCCCTGCCCATGGAAGGGGTGGGATTAGGTGATCTTTAAGGTCCCTTCAACCCAAACCACTCCATGATTCACGAAATTCCTTCTGCCCCAACCAAACTGACTTTGCTCCGCGCGTGTCCGAAACCCGCTGAGTTCCTCCATTCCATCTGCACTGACTGACACCAGGAAGCCCAGCCTAGGACAGGCTGCAGATCCCAGCACAGAGCTTCGTACTTTTCTCTCTGGTTCAACAAGAAACTCCTCGGAAAGACAGGAATAACACAGCAGCTGTCAGTCATTGCAAATGCCTCGTCTCCTTTTCCCCCTTTATATTTTCCAGCTGGATGCAATGACCCCGCTGGTCAGCCCCTGCTCCAGAATCTGCTCCGGGCACTTCTAAATCTGCAACACCCAAACCTGAAGATTTCCATAGCAAGAAGAGCAGATTCAGTCCCATCCAGGCCAATGTTAAGACCTCTCCTGTTCCAGAACCTTCCTGCCTTTACACAGCGACGGATCTGAGCCTATTGCACTTTTTTTTTTCATTCCATGCAAGCTGCCATCTTGTGAGGAAGGAGGAATAAACATATGGATTTGAAATATGTTGGAATAATCACTTTCTGCACTGATACTTGTCTGTCTGTGTAGACATCAGAGAACACATAATAGTAGCTTTGTGCATGCTGTGTTATTTCACACCGCCTCCCATTTCACACGGAAAAGGCATTTGACTTTGTCTAATACAGCCTGGATTTCTTGTGGATTTACCACCCAGAAGACTCCAACTGTCTAAAGCAGTCCTGTTTATCTCAGCACAAATACTGGAAATTTTAAGTATGAAGCGTTAAAAGAGTGTCAGTGACCAATGGCCAACGAAGACAGAGGTCACAGAATGTGCCTGAGGGCACACCACTGTTTCTTCAAGGGAAAAGGGAAGAAAAAAGAATCTTGCTAAAGAGCTGTTGATCACTTATGCACTTAAAACTTACACTGTTCAGACTTAAAATGATACAAATTTAGAAACAGCGCTGACATAACTTTATTAGAAGCCACAAAAACCCCATGGAATAACTAAGCACGACATTTAAGGAACTCAATTTGCTTTTCTAAAGACCACATGGAGCCAATCACACATGGAACAACAATGCAGGGATTTATATCCTAAAGTGATTCGGATATTCAGACAAGAAAGAATTTGAGGAGAGGGAGAGAAGCGAGTGGAGGAGCAGAGACATTCCTCTGTCTGTTCTCCTGCATGATTAATAAGCAAATTACATCTCCTCTCTTCTTCTCCAACATTTCTGAAGCGTATCTGGTCTTTTTGGGAATCTATCTTAGTATGCCAAGTAGCTGCCAAGACTTCCACACTCTCCATGCAGATGATTAAACTGGTCAAAATATTGTTGTGTGAAAAAATGAGTAAGAGGATAATGAATCTCTGGATTTGGAGTCGTCTGTAAAACCTCAGAAGAAATCTGGCAGCGGGGAACACGCTCAGGATGAAACGGAGAAGGGAAGAGAGACAGGGACAGGAGGTCTCAAAAACAAGTCCTGCATCGAGCTGCTCAGGGGTTTGTGCCTCTTTGTAGCTGAATCCATGCAATTGATTTTCTATTTTTTGTGGGTCCATTGAATAAATGTGGATGTGAAGGAACACAACAATTTTCCCATGAAAATCTACCCCTGAGGAGGAGTGAACTGAGCGGGCGCATCACCAAGGGTTTAAATTAACACCTGCTGTGTTCCCTGTCTGGAAGGACAATGCCGTGAATTTCCATCACTGTTTTTCCAGGGCCTCTGGTACGAGCATGGCACATCCACATCACTGCTCACCTCCCCTCTTCTCACATGAAAAATGGGAAAGATCTGCTGGCATCACAAGGGCCTTGCTTTAATTAATTACATCTTCCCCCAGCAGAGCGTTCAGCTCGCAGTGCTATTATTAATATTATTGAGGTACAGATCCTCCACGCTAATGAGGATCCTGGGAAGATGTGCAACTCCATGGCTACACATGGAAAATAAAGAAGTTTTGGGCCGTGCTTTGATCTGGGTGTGCTTTCATTAATTAGAGCAAAGCATTTCAGTACCTGAAGGGGGCCAACAAAAGAGCTGGAGAGGGGCTTTTTACAAAGGAACAGAATGACAGGACAAGGGGGAATGAATTCACAATGACAGAGGGCAGGGAGAGATGGGATATTGGGAAAGAATTGTTCCCTGGGAGGGTGGGCAGGCCCTGGCACAGGGTGCCCAGAGAAGCTGTGGCTGCCCCTGGATCCCTGGCAGTGCCCAAGGCCAGGTTCAAATGTGTCATATTGGAAATAAAAGCAAAAAATTCGCCTGTGTCCCTATTGTGTTTGGGAGAGCTCAGGTGTGATGAGGAGCAGCTGAGGGAGCTGGGAAAGGGGCTGGAGAATTCCTGAGGGAGCTGGGAAAGGAGCTCAGCCTGGAGCAAAGGAGGCTCAGGGGGCCCTTGTGGCTCTGCACAAGTCCCTGACAGGAGGGGGCAGCCGGGGGGGTCGGGCTCTGCTCGCAGGGAGCAGGGACAGGAGGAGAGGGAACGGCCTCAGCCTGGGCCAGGGGAGGTTTAGATTGGATATTCAGGAAAATTTCTTCACGGAAAGGGCTGTCCAGCCCTGGCACAGCTGCCCAGGGCAGGGGTGGAGCCCCCATCCCTGGAGGGGTTTCAAAGCTGCGTGGATGTGGCACCTGGGGACGCGGGTCAGGGTGGCCCTGGCAGTGCTGGGAGAATGCTGGACTCGATGGGCCCAGAGAGTTTTTCCAACCTCAACCATCCCACAACTCCCAGAGCGCTCCCCGGGGCTGCTCTGCCTTTCACAGGGATTCAAACCCAAGAAAACTCCGGGAGCGCGGCGTTACCGGAAACACTTGTGATCTGTAAATACTCCCCTCAAAAACCCAGCTCCTCCAAACCTACATTTACAGCCTGATTTCCATGCTGACAGTTTCGCTCCATTTGTTGAATTGTAAACCATGGAAAGCTCAGCAATAAAACGTCTGCAATCTGGAGCAGTAATGGGAGGAATGTCTCATAAACAAGATAAGTTGTTCCTTGCCAATATTGTTACACTTCATAAATACGAACTCGAGTCTGTTTTGCGTCTCCTAGATCAGTAGCAGACTTTTATTTTAATTAAACACAACATATAAAATATTCATTTAAAAAACAAACATCATTGTTTTAAAGACATTGTGCTAAATTAAATTACAGTGCTTTTGCCACTGAGTTGTTGCACAAAAGAACAATTTGGAATTCTGAGTGGATTGAGACAGCACAAGTGTCCATCAAGAACCTGTAGCAAGAAGCTGGTAGGTGCCCTATGAATAAATAAACTATTTATATTTCCTGATAATGTAAGTGCTTGTATGAACCCAGTCCAATTCCCAAAGACTTCTCATTCCAGCTGGGGCTGTAATTAAGAAACTTTATCACCTGGCAGCGAGGAAGATGCTGCCAGTCCCATTTTCTGCAGCAGAACTCCTGAGTTTTCACTTCCCACTGACATAATTTATGGCCTCATTTCATTAGACTAATGCTGGGTATCTTTGATGGAGCCATTTTCGGCAGTATCCACCCCAAAAGCACTTCAATTTTGAAATTTACCCCCGTAGCTTTTCGAGGGTCCCAAGTACAACCACAATAGGATCAGCTCGAGCCTCATTCAATGCAAATGTTATGCCTGGTTTAGTAACACAAATCCAGCTCCTGGATTTAGCTCGGAATCCAAACACATTTCTTCCGACACGAGCCTCGGTGATGACATAAATTACAGAAAGCAAGTTTTTAAACTGTCAGCAAGGAAGAATTTTAAGAATTGAGAAGAAATTAGCCAGAAACAGCTGAATACTGAATTTTCCATAGAACCAGCAGCCCCCCAACTATGGCCTGCCACACCTTTCCTTCATGGTCAACGTGGAAAATTGTATCCCTCAGTCATAAATCTTCCAAAACAGGACTGGAGGAGGCGGGAATTTATTCAGAAACTCCATAGCTGAGGGCAGAACTCAGCTGCATCCCATCACCATCCTGTGCCTTTAAATAAAAGTTTAAAATAGCTGAAACTGCTCAGTTATGGCTTTAAAGCCACTGTGTGACACCAGACTGCAACACAGACCAGTGGCCAGAGCCGGACTGGCCAAAGCTTTGTGTGGATTTAATTCCATCCCTAATCCAGGGGGGAAATGGAAGGAATAGGAAAAACAAGAAGCAGCATTAATGGACTGCTAAATTTCAGTCTTCTGTGGAATTTCAGCGGAGTATAAATGGAAAATAAGAAATTATTGAAGTCTTGAGATGCGCCTGTGTCTTGGGTCACTAAAAAACAAGATGGGCCTTCAATGCTTATTCCTCAAGTGATTTTCCAGAAAAGAAGTCCTCAGTCAGAGCCAGCTCCAGGAAGATGAAGAAAAGATGCAATAAAATCTGTGTCCTGTCAGGCTCAACAACCTGGAGCAGTCCTGGAGTCCTCCAACTCCAGGGCAAAAGAGGGAATTTAATTTTTATTTTAATATATTTTTTATTTTTTTAATATAAAAACAAACGAAACAGTCAATGGGCTGATTGGGGATCACATTCTCAACAGGGACCTTCCCACCCTTCCTTCCCCAGGGATCCTTCTCTGGGATTTGCCTTGTTTTAAGCCTTAAATCCACCTTTTCCTCCAGAAAAAAAGAAGAAAAGAGGAAAAAGATGGGTTTGAGTCTTGAAACACATAATTTTCAGCAGAAAAAAGTGAATATGAAAATGTAAAAACCCCCGGCCATCACCTGTACTGCAGGTCTGATGGCTGATAAGTCACGTTCATTTCCCAGGGAATAAATGCAAAAAGAGCACAAAACACCCTTTCCTTCACGTGCTCATCTGCTGCAGGATTCATCTCAGCTCATTTATTTTCAGTTTGCAGTTTCTAAACTTTTAGTAACTGGTTCTAATAAGCAATATTGCAGTTTTCAATTTTTTTTTTAAAGACCTTGTCCAATTTCCTCCTATTTCCTGCAAATGAATTGTTTTTATTAAAAGTAGAGCTGCTTTTGGCAACAGGCTGGATGCTTTTAACTCCTAATAGAGACTCTCCCTAATCTCTTAATTTGGCAGGGCCCATACTTGCATTCCAAATTGCTTTTAGTACCTCTACTGATCCATTACACAGAGATACGGTGAAAAAGTGAAGTCATTTTAGCAGCTTTTATAATATTGTCACATTTCTGCATTAAATACTTTAAAAAGACAAACCACACTGGGAATATTTCCATTCCTGGTCAATTTATATTTTAAAAAGGCAGTGTATGAATGAATTACAGGAATAAACAAGTGGCACTCATCAGACCAAGTATTGTATGCGGTGGGGATGGGGAAAAGGGATTATTTTTACTTCCAGATTGAGAAGAAATCTGTGAATTAGGATTCCTGCCTGGTTTTTTTTTATCCAAACTTACCAAAATGTAAGTTAAAGCCTAGCACAAAAGCTTCAAACTCCTCGTGGCAGACCTGGGTGAGCTGGATGAGCATTAAGTGAACTAATTCAGTCCCTGTTTCCTGTAAGCCTGAGACACAACACTCGATGCTTTAATCACACAGCCATTTATTTTTATAAAATGTAAAATTACTAAATTGGGCCGGTACTCAATATATGACCAAACTGGGCAGTAATTGCTCTTCATATGGATTCCTAGTCTGGGCTGTTTCCTGATCAGTATTTCCCTCTGATGAAAAACTTTTAATGCTTTCAGATTTTGAGACAACAGAGCAATAAAAGCTGTCAGCTGAGTCCCTTTCGTGGTCCGTGACATGTAAAATCACCAGATGGATCCTCTCTGCTTACCCTGAAACCTGGGGGAGATTTATTCAAAATAAATCCCGAGCTGTAGCGGCTCTGAAAGGATGGAGACACATCAATTACCTTTGCTCCGCAGTGGGCTCTAACCAAATTCAGCTTTCCCTCTCCTCCTTTTCCATACACCCCAAGCTGGTGCGGGTGCTGGGGAGTGCTGATGGACAATCCTGCTGGCTGGGAGGCAGCTGGAATTCCAGGGCAGGAAATCTGCACTTCTCCCAGGACCACACATCCATCAGCAAGGCAATGTTAAACTCCTCTTTGGCCGAGGAACACAGAATTCCAGGCTCAGTAGCCCCAGAAAGAGACTAAAATGTCTCACTGCTAAGAGGCCTGTCCAGACACCTTCCACTTCTGCGCATTTTTATCATCCCACAGAGCTTTAGGGAGTCACCACCTTCTCTAATAAAAATCTAAATAAGGGCTAGGCTTCTGAAGGATTTGGGTTGGCTTTGTATGGCCAAAGTCCCTGCGTTCTCCTAAGCAAACACGATCCCTCAGTCCCTCACTCTCACGTCTCTCCTTTTCCACTCTGACCAGGGAAGTCTGATCCTCCCCTGGATATCATATTCCCTACAAATCATAAAGATTTGCATTGTGTGAAAGAAGTGACTCACTGGAGGCATTCAACTTCAGAGAAAACCCAGAGGGTCATTGCTGGTATTGCCGCGTAAATTCATATGCAAATCTTTGCCACGTTAATTCACACCCTCAGCACAGCAAAAGTTTGCCCAGGCTGAGATCCCTGAATGTCACAGAATCACAGAATTATGGAATCATTGAAGCTGGAAAAGACCTCCAAGATCATCAAGTGCAAGCATCGATTTACCACCGCGCCCAATAAACCAGTGCCAGTGTTTAACCACTCTCTGCGGAGAAATTGTCCCCGATATCCAACCTGAACCTCCCCTGGCACCACTTGAGGCTGTTTCCTCTTGTCCCATCCCTGTTCCCTGGGAGAAGAAGGGCGGGAACTTGCAGCAAACACAACCCAGCGAGATGTTCCAACCTTTGCTGTGCTACGGAGCCTGCGGCTTCCCCTCCTCACTGCAGCAGCCTCGTGCTGATAAAACCCAGTGGGAATAACTCACTCCTTTTTTCCTGATTGTTATTTCTCTGGAGTGGCTGAGAGCTGCGTTTTTGCTGGTCTGAATGAATTGCTATTCTAAATAACAACTAAATTAACTTTGGTGGTTTGATTAGCATGGCGAGGGCCTTGAGCTGGTTATTTTATAATCACTCAAACTGCGTTTTTATTCAACAGCTTTATCAGAACATTTTCCTAGGCTAGAACCTGCACAGCCTTCATCAAACTGAGAGCAGTTACCAATATCAATATCAGAACTAGAACACAGCCAGTACGTAGAAATCTTACAATCATTAAGGTTGGGAAAGATCTCCAAGATCAACACGTCCAACCTTCAACTGGATACCACCGTGTCAACTAAACCATAGCACAAAATTCCATTTGTTTTTTTTTTGAGTCTTTACGCATTTTTGGAACACTTAAATTTTGTCCCATTTTACTGAAAAGCTTCTGCCCAGCCACAACGTTCTCAGCAGAACGTGCTGAAAAATTATGGCTGTAGAAGTTAAGGGTGTGCTCAGCAGGGAATGTCCAAAGCATCCACGTGGAATGAAGCACGCTGGGAATTCCTCACGGAATGTTTCAGCAGGTGTGTGAGCACAGTCACACCTCCTGACCAGGACTGGGAATATGGAAGGGCCTTTTATTATCCCACCCCTCAGGCAAACAGCCATTCAGGAAAACACATACCCAAGCCTTCTGCCGACTTAAACACCTTCTCACACATTAACTGTCATTAAAAATGCTTCAGCAGATCCCCAGGTATTCTTATTTTTCCCAGGTGTGTACAGTATTCCTCGAATATGCATGATCCTAATAAACAGCCGCAGTTCTGGTGCAAACACACAAAAACCTCTCACAGTGCTCAGATGGGATCCGCGGAGCTGGTAATTCCCAGCATCACAGCATTAAGGAGCACCCCTGATATTTTTTCAGCTGGCCCAAAGTCCAGCTCAGCACCATTTCTCAAAGTTAACAAAATTTACTTCCATCAGTTCTAAATATATGTGGAGCTAAATATAGCAAACCTCAAGTTGAAAAATCACGGCTAAAGCAACATACACTGAGCCTCAGTCTGTGCACCAGCTGTGGGTAAAAATGTGCTGAAAAGTAGAACATTTTGTCTCTTTTCATTTATCAAACATTCAGTTGCAAACACACAGTCATCTGTTTAAGAAGAGCTGAGAATCTGTTAAAATTATTCATTTGATGGTTTTTCTGAATTTAAATCCCTATTTTCTCTGGAATTCGAATTCTCAGGTAACTTTTTCTGGGTAAATGCTTTCAATCAAAAAAAACTTTGGTTACTGGAGGTCTTTTTTTAAAATGTACTTTTACATTTTAGCAACAATTTTTCATTTATTTGTTAATATGAGCAGTGACACTTTTCTAGACAGTTGTAAAACAAGTATCTACATCAGGACACAGATTAATGAACCAACCTAGCTGCTGGGATAAATTCAGATATCAATTTATTTCTTTTTTCCAGGTGTTATCCTAGATAAGGGGATTGCTAATGCCATGTCAAAATTGACATTTCTATCTCTCCCAAGGAAGGATTTTGTTGTTTTTACAACTCACCAAATCCCTGCTTAGATCTGTGTGAGGAGGAACAAGGACCCGGGTGGAGTCCAGATGAAAGATTTTGGGCAGATCTAGGATTTTATCCTTTATTTCCTTTTAAAACCTGCAAGGACAGCAAAGGATGGTTGGAACTCGTGACTCTCTGTGAGCCAAATCAAACTTTCACTGTCCAGAACAGTCGTCTGGAGTTGAACTAATTCTGTGCAGTCTCTCGAAAGCCAAGACTAAGAGAGGTTTTTACTTCTTTCTCCTCACACACTCCTCTTCCTTCAGTGGCTGTGTCCTGTTTGAGCCCCACTTCTAATCCTCCTCGCGATCCCTCTTTTCTTTCTTCCTTGCACATTCCCTTAACATTTTGCTCTTCTCTTCTTTCCCCTCATAGTACAAACCTGTAGCTGTCCGCTCTCATCTTAAAAACACCTGATGCTCCCATTGCTTCTCCTCCCATCTCCCTTCCTCTTTTTCCATCACTTTTTCTACATTTTTGCCCTTTTTGCTATTTTTTTTCCTAATTTTTTTCTTCATTTTTTCTCATTTTATTGCCTTCTCCCTCCTTTTTTCCTGGGTTCTCTGGCGCTGCTTTGCCACCTCTCTGACTTCCCTTTCCTCTCTCTTCCAGATTTCCTCCCTCTTCCTCCCCTTGACCTAAGCCGTCCCTCTCTTGGGATTCCTTCAGGTCTTCCTTCATTAGAGTTATTTCTAATAAAGATTTAAGTGCCCTCCAAAAAGCCAATACCGAGCAAGGGAAAATATTCATTTATTACCAGGCTAAGGCTTGGAAGGGCCCAATTTCCCACTTGCAGACACCTCCCACCCAAGGGAACTCACCAGCCCACAGCAAATCTCCTTTACTTCTTAAACGCAAAACCCGGGATGAATCCATCTTTTTTTAAACCAAAATTCACCCCATTTCCTCGCCAGGTCCTTTTTTTTTTTCCCCTTGACCTAAGCTTCCAAGGCTCCATCTCTTTTTTTTCCCCGCTCTCTGCAGCCAGCAGGGGAGGATGTGCCTTGCAGCAACCCCAACATCGCATTTTTCATGAGCAGCTTTGACGTCTCTTTACATTTGAGGACACCCTCCCACTCAGCTGCCTCCTCATCCTCTCTCAGATGCTTCCCAAAAAGCCACGGCGTTCCTGGCGACAGGAAAAGAGTTCATCAAAGTGCTGGCACCGAAGTGCTCCGCGAGTGAGCCTCCTACGCCCCGGGATAAAAATAAACAACAACACTCAGAAATATGGCTCGGGAGCCATATGCTTGGGATTTTTGGCTATCACCAAAAGAACGGGAGTCGTTGGTGCTCCGGGTCCTTGAGAATCAAACCACCCATAAAGCAAAAATAATTATCATCCATCATTCAGATAAGTTTGAAGCCCAGACAATCTGATGAAGTGCACTGGCTCGTGCTTGCTAATTCTTAGCGAACTATTTTTGATTGTTAAATTGTCTGTTAGGTTGTTTTTCCTCCCAGCTCCCAGCCCCAGACAGCTGGAGGTGTTTAAAGGAAAAGTAATGTGCATTTTTTCCACAATATGGAGAATTCCTGTTCTTATATTAGTTTTTATTCTTAGAAGCTTGGAGCTGAAATTTGAGTTCCACTGCAATGCTTCCACTAATTGCCTTGAATAATTCAAATTTTACCACTCTCAAGGGCACAACTGGAGCCAGACTGTTCTAAGCCATATTTGCTACTCTGGAGCCAACAAAATAAGTCCATTTTATGTTGTAGAGCACGCTGAGCTTAAGTTACATTATTTTGTTTGCTTCAGATTTAGACAAGTGAAAAAAAAAATCGCAGTGGATCGACTTTGCCAGAGGAGCCCACCAAGAAACCCAGAACAAACCCAATTTTACTTTGGAAGCAGCAGGAACACATCAAAAATCGCAGCATAGCCCTGAAAATTGTCCTTTGTCGAAGAAAATTAGCAAAGGCCTGAACTGTGGGATCTCTCTATTTTTGGCTCAAGAGAGAAATTCTGAAGCTGCTGATGATTTGAAATGGGTCCTGAAAAGAAGGAAGGAAGGAAATTAGATTTTTTTTTAACTTACAAAATTGTCTTGCCTGTGTAATAACACTGAGCATGACTGTCACTCCGAAGACATATTAGCTCATTTAGGTAATTAGTGTGAGCAGCATGTTTCCCTGCTTATTCCATTCAATTATAGGGTGCTCACTTTGTCATTACTGGAGTATCTTAATGTGACTTGTAATTAGTGTAATTACAATCCAATGTTAATTATATCTGCCACTTAGACATAATTTTATATAGTAATGGTCTTATTCTCAATAACCTTATTATGTTGTTTATTCAAACAGGAATTTAGCCTTCTTTCATGCGTCAAATATGGAGATTACAAAAAGTACTGCCTGTCATTTTTGTAGTTATGACTCGGGGAGCTTCTCCTTGCAAAATCATATTTGGGGCAATCAATGAACGGAGCAAACCGAATTATAGGGGCTGATTATTAGAGACATGCTGAACTCACAGAAATGATTGCACAGGAGGCACATTAAGTCATCCCACGGTTCGTGAGAGCCGCAGAGAGAGGTCAGGGGCCATAAATTATCCAGGGAACAAGAGATGGGATACATGAAGTCTGCGTGGTGCTGGGCGTGCTTCTACTGCTGGTGGTAGTGGTGCTCTTATTAGCAGGGTAATAAAAGAGCTGGAGTAGAAGTGCCAAAAAAAATCCTGGGAGAAGATTTTTGGTGTTAGTGACACCTTTCTGTGCAGGGGTTACACATCTGATGAGCAGTTTTAATTTTCCACAGGTTTCCTTTCTCTGATCAACAGCATTTTGGGGGGTACAGTCACACTCTGGGTTTGGTTCTGGCCAGGACAGGGACTTTGAAGAGCCTTTCCTGGTTCCTGAGCTTTGCTTCAGACTGTGGGGATGGATTTCTGCTTCTTTTCTGATGAGGAAATGAAGAGAAGGGAGAGATGGGGGTGATCACCCAGAGAGGAGAAGGCTCCAGGGAGAGCTCAGAGCCCCTTGCAGAGCCTAAAGGGGCTCCAGGAGAGCTGGAGAGGGACTGGGGACAAGGGATGGAGGGACAGGACCCAGGGAATGGCTTCCACTGCCAGAGGGCAGGGATGGATGGGATATTGGGAAGGAATTCCTGCCTGGGAGGGTGGGCAGGCCCTGGCACAGGGTGCCCGGAGCAGCTGTGGCTGCCCCTGGATACCTGGCAGTGCCCAAGGCCAGGCTGGACGGGGCTTGGGGCACCCTGGGATAGTGGCAGGTGCCATGGGACTGGGTGATCTTTAAGGCTCCTTCCACCCCAAACCAGGCTGGGATTTTATGAAGCCAAACTGAAAGACACATCCCAGAAGAACCCATGGTGCCCCAGGGTGCTCTCCCATGGCACCAGACCACAATGAGTTGGGATGAAAATCCACCAAATGCAGCCAGAGGTTTCCCAGCACCTCCTTGCTCTGGTCCCGCCACTGGCCATCACAGCCATGAGCTCCTTACACAGCAGAGTCCTTCTGTGAAATAAATTTTTAGGAATTAACCCCAGCCAGGAATAAATTCTCTCTGGAGGCAACGTGCTCTCCAGGCCAGTTCCTGCTCTGCCCCACACTGTCTGACGTGCTGCTTCCAACAGCCACAGGGAAATACATTTGGATTAAAAAGCCCTAAAAGAGCCAGTCAAAACAATTCACATATTTGTGGCTCCAGAGAGGCCCGAAAGGACAAGCCACACAGGACAAACATCAGTCACGTTATTTAATGCACAGTGCTCAAGAGTGGCACAAGAACCACAGGAATTTGGCAGCTCTCTGGGAGATGGGAACCAAGATCCCCCTAATCCATGTCCTTTACTGAGTCTGAAAAGGGTTTCGAGCTTTGAGCGCTCACTTTGGAGGGAAATGAATCATCCAGATTTCCACGGCTCGGGGTGATGTCCCAAGACAGCTGCCAGCTCTCTTTGAGCTCAGGCAAAGCAAGAAGTTTCAAAACGAAAGCAGAGAGCCAGTGAAAGTAAAAGTAAATCAGAGAATGATGCTTAACCCAGCTGGAAAACCAGGAAACATTCTCCAGTCCTGAAGGGAGGCTGAGGGAGCAAATCCCACTGGGAGCTGAGCCCCCTCCTCTGCCCATGATCTTTAAGGTCCCTTCCATCCCAAAGCACTCTGTAATTCAATGATTTTATGAACGATTTGATCACCCTCATATGCAAGGCTTTTCCTTAGTCCCTTTATGTTTCTTCCACATAAAATAGGATTATTTTTACCACAAAATCTTGCATTTGGTGGGTATGAAACCTGCTTGGATTCTCTTTCTTTAAAACTATCAGGGACCCTAGAATTGTCATTTTTAATGGCCCAAAGGAAAAGCAAAAATGCACTTTTTTTGTTTTGTTTGAAGGGTTGCACAGAGCACATCAGGATTAACAAAGTTCTGAAATGTTATGGTTATTTTAACCTTACTTAGGAACTTCACATGTGACAGTACCTCAAACCCAACACACAGCTCCATGCACAGCATTGCTTAGGTAGGTATTTCAGCATTAGGTGATCAAATACATCACTTGGTTATATAATAACTATAATTTATTTTTCCTGCAATGCAAATCTGACTGGCACTTCTGCATAAATTGTGTTTTCTCACTGGCTGCCAAGTAAATCATATTTCTGCCGATGACACTCAGAAAACTGACATTTCTACCTGTTTTACTTGTCTTTTTTTTTCTGATTTTTTTAACTCAAAGTCCATCTCCTTAGAGCAGGCGGTGGATTTGGAGCTGCCCAGTCACTCAAGTCACTCATTCCTCACCCCGTGCAGTGTGACACCACACCAGGACTGCTGCAGTCACTGGCTGGATTTTATTTCTTAAATACATCAGCACTGGCATGTCTGGGATGTGCATTCAAACCCAGGAATTAACCATTAACCAGCAGTCCTCCTCACAAAGCCCTCCCACTTTTTTGGTAAACGAAAGGCCACAGCAGGAGGAGCAGATCTGCAGTGCAAGAAACGTCTCTTCTCTCTTCCCACCTGCAGCCCTTAACCAGGGCAAAGTTACGTGCCAGAAGAGGTCGTTCCCTATATTTTTGTGGGGTTTGTGGACAAAACAACATCGCTGCCCACTCCAGCCAGAGGAAAACTCTGCTTGGAAATGAATTCAAGATGGGTGACCCAGGCCAGACTGGATGGGGAGTGGAGAACCAAGCAGAAGGTGTCCCTGCCTGTGGTAGGGCGTGGATCTGGATGAGCTTTGAGTTCCTTTCCAACCCAAACCAGTCTGGGATTCTGGGATTCTAAGTCTGCACTAGCTCATCATACATATTTTTAATCCTAGACAAGACTGGGAGCTGGTTACACCTCCAGGAATCATTTCCTCCCTGGATTTGTTTCCCTTTGAGAGGTCATTTATGAGCCCATTTTGCCAGTTCCGCTGCCTGACCAGGAGAGATATCCCAGGGAATCCCAGGATGGATTTTTGCCTTCCACATAGCTCCCAAACAGCGGGATTTGCCCACTCTGGAGTCACGGGAATCAGGCTGGATGAGGTGGCCAAAGATAGCAGGGCCCATTCCCACACACCTCATCCAAGGATGGAACGAGCTCCACCATGGTGCTCCTCAGGAAGGTTTCCTCACGTGCTGCCCTGAGACTTCCACTGAAGAACTTTTCACAGTCTCCAGAGCGAATTAATTCCAGTAATTAACCGCCTTAATATTAAAAACCGTTCCCTCATTTTTAACCGACCCTTCCCTGCTGTGATTTTTGCTGTCATTACTCGTATTCCATCACAAGGGGCATGGAGAACAAATTGTTTCTTTTCTCTTCCCAACCCTTTCCATATCTGAGGGTTGTGTTACTGTCACTGGGCATCCCGAATGAGGGGATAGAACAGAGCAAGGACTAAACCTGGGAAATTTGAGCAGCCTCTTCCTCCTTAAGCNTTCCCCAGCACTGCCAAGGCCACCACTGACCCATGCCCTCAAGTGCCACATCCACATGGATTTTAAATCCCTCCGGGGATGGGGACTCCACCAATGCCCTGAGCAGTTGTGCCAGCACTGGACAACCCGTTCCATGAAGAAATTTTCCCTAATATCCAACCTAAACCTCTCCTGGTTCAACTCGAGGCCATTTCCTCTCCTTCATTTTCTCATTCATCTTCTCCTTCGTCTCCTCCTTCCTTGACTGGAAGTTCAGAGAGTCCCAGCAAAGCACTGCTTTGTCTCCCATCCCTTCGATGTCTCCTGAGCCCTCACATCCCTGATCCCACAGCTGAGGATGCCAGACTCCAGAGATGGAGTGGCACCCATGGCAAACACCCGGAGCTTCTGGGGAGGTCATGGCTCCCAGGACAGCTGCCTGCAGCACAGCTGGAGCTCCCAGGCTGGGCTGTGGTGAAAACCAAAGACAGCTCTGCCCCATCACTGGTCAGACACCCCCTCAAACAGCCTCACGCCATCCCTGCCTTCCCGTGCAGCCTCTCCATGCCCAGCATGTCAAGGCTGAAGCACCTGATGGATTGGGCCAATTACTGTATCTCAGACATACAAGTCACACTAATGCACAGCAAATACAGCTCGCCCTTAATTACAGCTACAGACATGGACATTTGTTTTTCTTAGTAATTAAAATGTTCTATTGTGCTTAATACTGTTATCTGTATTCTTTGGTTAAGTGCAATTTAATTTGCTTTAAGAAAGCTGGGTATAATTTAAAATGAAAAATGTATCCCTTCTGCTATTTTTTCCCCCCTAATGCTATTGTTTGCCATGACTGCAGATGTAGACACAGCAACTTTTGAGTTTGTTCACAAAGTTTCTGGAAGGCGATGCTGCTCTAAAACCCAAAAAGCCCCATTTGTTCGTGACCGATTCTGCAAATTTCCTGGTTGCTGAGGCACTTAATGGGATAAAGGAGGTACCTGAAGCATCTCCAGGGCAAAGGAGCTTTCACAAGGGAGGCAGAGGTTGCACTGGGGCCCCTGGAGTCCCCAGGTCACAGCTGAGGTGCTGTAATGAAAAACATGGATTAGAATAATGGATGGGTTGGGTTTGGTGGGACCTCTCAAATTCTCTCATTCCAAATCTCCTGCCACAGGCAGGGATGCCTTCCATGTGTCCACCCTCCACCCCAGCTACCCCAGGTTGCTCCAAGCCCCATCCAATCCGGCCTTCGCCACTTCCAGCCACAGCTTTTCTGGGCAACCTGTGCCAGGGCCTCCTCAGCCACACAGCGAAGAATTAATTATTATTAATTAATTAAAGAACAGCTGACAGAACTCCCTTTAAGCCCTCCAAGATGAAAAGTTCCCCTACAAAAGGTGAAATACTCTTGGATGTTCCACATTTGAGAGAAAGAAAACCCCAGTGGTGCTGGCAGCAGCTCAGTCCCACATCCACCTGCACGGGGAACCAGAAAACCTCTTGCCCATAATTTTTTAACACAAAAACACGTGGGAAGGTCTGCAAACGTAAATTTGGCCTGCTTAACGTTGTTGTTACTATTTGACTTGTCACAGCGCAGGAAGAACTTCTTCCCTGCAGGAAATGGTTGTATTTCTTCTGTGCACACCATCCCCTCTGCGGCCACGAGCCTCCGGAATCGGTGCCCCCAGAACGATCCAGGACAGAAGTCACAGGAAGGAACAGTGCCCCAGCAACCCCTCGGGGATGAAATACTGCAGCCTGTGGGACTGGCTCCCCTCCGTCCTACACACACCAGGCAGGGATCCAGCCCCAGAGCTTCAAACCACACTTTGGCTGACTCACATTTCTGGAGAAAAGGGATTTTTGGTAAACAGCACGAGCTCGGGGGCTCTCGAAGAACATCCTCGCTCGGGTGTGCTGTGCAAACAAAGTCCTTTCGAAAGCCTCTCTCCTCAGCCTCGTGCCAGCAGCTGATTTTCCCCATCTTACAGGGTCACAGGAACTGGGATATTGTGAAATCACTCACCAGAGATGACCTGCTTTAATCTCAGCTGTCATTTCGCACACTCTAGGAAGGATGGAGCAATGTTTAAACATCATCCACTCCCTTCCTGTAAATTCCTGTACTGCTGTAACTCGTTATCTCGAGCTGGAGAATCTCAAACTGAATCTGAGATCCTGCTCTCCCTGCATGACTCATTAGGAGAGCCCAGAAATAAAGATGTCAATTCTCACTCAAAAGAGGTCACGGGCTGGTCCAGAGACTCAAACTCTGGTTCTTTAGCTCCAGAACTGAGTTTTCCTTCACAAGAGGTCCAGAGACTCAAACTTTGGTTCTTTAGCTCCAGAACTGAGTTTTCCCCAGCCCACCTTCCACACACAGGTTTGAGTTTGTCAGGCTATGAAAAATGATCTTCCAAAGCAGATTTTTGCTCAACGTGAAATACAACCCTGTTCAGACCCAGATTCCACTATTAATATTAGCTCCTACTGAACAGAAGAGGTTGCCCAGAGAAGTGGTGGATTCCCCATCCCTGGAAATATTCAAGGCCAGACTGGATGTTGTTGTCTGCAGTTTTTTCTCAAATCCAAGGAATGCCAAACCTTACAAAATAATAAACACCACAAAACCTCGTGGCATAGAAACAGAAAATTGAGGGAGGAGAGTGGTGCTGTTAATTTAGAATAAACCTCCTTCCTCCCCCAGAAAGTATCCCAAAACCCACACAGTTAATGAATGAAAGGTGCATTTGTAATGAGGATAAACCAAGCAACTTTGGGTCACTGCTATGAATATTTCACACTATTTAATGATAAAAAATAATCAACTTTCAAACAGAAAATTTAAAGGTGGTGTTAGGATCTGTAACTCCCATTGACTGAGAACTTCTGGGACCTCAGTGTAGTGTAAGCCTTATACCAGGGTCTCTTCTTGGCTGTTTCCCTGCCTTTGCCACCCTCCTGTGCCTGTGGCTCCTTCCACTCCAGCACTCTGAACCCATCCCACAGCTGTGAGTTTGTTCCACTTGCCACTCTTAAATCCTAAACTAGAAAGGCACAAACAGAACTCATTTCTTTTCCTGTTCCTGTGTTTATTTTTTTCCTCCTGGCAAACAACCCCATTCCTGTGTTACCCTGACCCGGGGTTTCACTCGGCCGGCTGACACACACTAAAATCACAACTGGTGCTCTCAGCACCAGAATTCAACGTGTGCTGGTTAACCTCTGTCAAAAACTCCCCTGTTTTCCCTTGTGGCTGCAGGGACACGTGTGCAGTCATGGAATGCAAGAGCCCTCCTGGTCTGCACCCACCTGAACCCTTCTCTCTGTCCTAAGAGAAGTGGATAATATAATTAATATATATACAGTTAAGCATAATTAATAACACAGCCAAAGCTTTCTCCTCTGAACAGCAACAGTTAGATAACCAAGCTCTGTGTCAGGCCCCATAAAATACTTTGAAAAGCAATATGTACAATTGCAATTTTCCAGCAGAGACCAAAACAAATTAGCAGCTTGTATTCCTCTGTGCTTTGCTAATAATTTGTTTCCAGTGCTGTGCTGGTGAGCAGGGGTGGTGTAATGAGGGGCAGGAAATAGTAACGGCCTAATTAAACCGGGGTGGGTAGGAAGCAAACCATCAATCCTGCTTAGCTGCAGCTCGGTGGGCAGCACTCCCCCATGTGCTGGCGAGAAATGAATTTTTAAAAAATAATAATAAATTAAAGGGCTAAACAGAAGCAGGCCGGGAATTGCTTCGACCTGGATCGTATTTACACGAGTTATTTATCAAAATCTTTACCAAGACTGCCTGATGTTACTTCCCACCACAGAGAACAGTGTATTCATCCCCAAATTTACAGATCTCTATGGTGCATGGAGGAGCAGGGCACAGAGCAGAGACTACACACAACTTGCCTTCTCCTTTATGGAATTAAGCTACTTTGAATTCACAAAAACCCACCTACATTCATGGATCAAGGAGTTTCTGGCCTCAGCAGCAATACCACAGCAAGGAAGAGCAGCATCAGCAAAACTCTGTTTTCCACTCAGTTCACCTGCAGCACTGCCAGAAAATATCCTTACTGTGGAAATGCTGCCTCACCTGCAGGGGGAAGTCCCTGTGTCCTCCTCTAGCAGAGCCCTGCAGTGGGAGCAGCAGGTGCTTATGGAAGGGGTTTTTCTGCTGGCTTTGGGACATCAGCTTTCAGGAACATGAGCCAAGCAAGAGAGTTCCTGGGTCAGGAGAGCTGCGGCCACAGCCCAGGCTGTTCTTTTTTGCACACTGGTGTCACCCGGAGCCATGAATTTTTCACTCCTGGAACAAACACAGCAGCGCCAGCAAAATGTTGCAACGAGGCCTCGTTCCCCTCTGTTCATACCACCAGGGAAAACTGCAGATGCCTGTCCATGGGAGGGAGAGAGAGAAAACCCAAAGTGCCAGCATTTCAGGGGAATCAGTCCCTTATATTTTTGGAAATCTTAATCCAGAGGAAAGTTATCACACAAGCCCCAGATCCAGAATTTACGAGGTGTTCACACAGCATTTGTGGCAGACATAAGGGCACCTTCCAGATCAGGATTCAGCATTGCCACATTCAGCCTTTTCCCATATTTCCTTCACTATTACACTTGTTGATCCATTTGGATATCACAGCACTGAATCATTAAGGTTGGAAAACACCTCCAAGATCACCAAGTCCAACCTTTGACCGAACACCCGCACTCCCACGAAACCACATCACCAAGTGCCACATCTGCTCAGCTTTTGAAGACTTCCAGGGATGGTGGCTCCACCACTTCCCCAGGCAGCCCATTCCGATGCCTGATCCCTCTTTCAGTGAAGAATTTTTTCCTAATACCCAACCCAAGTCTCCCCTGATGAAAATATTTCCCTTTGTCCTATCACTGGTTGCCTGGGAGAAGAGGCCAACCCCCACCTTGCCATAACCTCCTGCCAGGAGTTGTAGAGCAAAACTTGCTTAGACTTACCTTAAAAACTGTCCATGATATCAGTAGGAATAACACCAAATATTAACAGGAAAACCATAGAACTTCATAGACATTCAAGATAAAGAATGGATGTTTAAAACTAGATTAAACCAGTATCTCCTCCCATGGAAAGGGTTTTGGGGACCTGCAGAGCACTGAGGATTTTTTCAGCTAGGCTCAATAACCCCCATTAGATCTGAGAGCTGCACCTCAGGATCCCTGTGCCCATCCCATCCCACAGCCACAAATGGTTTCCTTCATCAAGGAGCAAAAAGGGTTAAAGCTTTGGGAGCTACTTGAGCATGAAGGGAGCCAAGTGTATTTCAGTAAACACAAGAAGAGCTGAAATATCTCAAAATCCAGAAGACCTCTGCAATGAGATTCCAGAAGCCCAATGTGTCATGAGACTGGGGATGGAATCCTAAAATATCCCTGAATTAACATTAAATCCCCAGCAGAGCCCTGATCTCTCCGGGAGCCAGGCTGAACTTATCTATCATTTATCTGATATTAACATCTATTTATTTCCAAACTGAGTTTGTAGCTGCGCTCATTGCACAGAATTTCTTCCAAATAAAAAGTCTGTCTGGTGCTAATAAACCCCCTGGCTCACAGTCACTCGCACAGCAGCTCTAATATCTGATGTAAATAATGCATTCAAGATGTTCCCTTAAATCAAGAGTTAGACCACGGTGCTGAGATTCTTGCCTGAGGGCTCTAAACCCTTGTGTAATATTAATTATAATTACCTCATTAAGCTGCTGCTTTAGCACCTTTACACCAAAGCACCGCCACTGAGGGAATCTGAAGGAATCACCTAATTCCAAAAGTAAATCATGGCAAGGTCGGGATCTCTGCTCCTGAAGCATCCCAGCAAACGTCCTTCAGAACCAGTTAATGACAGACACCAGTCCCAAAGAGCTGAAAACTCTTTGGGAGTGGGGAAATAACTAGGAAATAACAACAAATACAGCAGAGTTTATTACTGCAGACAGTATTAACAGGGGTTATTATTATTGGTTTTCACTGTTTCGTCCCCAAAATTTGTCGTTTTCAAGCCAATATCTTCTTGCAAACATCTTAGATCTGTGGCGAAGCTGACACCATCTGTCTAAATATGGTATCACTTTTAGGGCAGTGGATCCAAAAGGACCAGATAATCCTAAAATTCCTGCAATGCCTGCTGTCAGGCAAGTTGTGGGATTCCCAAAAGCGGGGCAGTGAGCAGCAGAGGACTGACCGCGTGTGATAACTCAGCTGCCACACTGCACAGCATCCCCTCTCCCAGCTGAACTTGGAACTCAACACCACCCAACTTCAGTGTTCAGATGCCCAAAAACCACCCTGAAGAGAATGATGTTTCATGAAGAGTCCTATGTTTGGGACTTTTTTTCCCCCTTTTATGTCAGTTCAGTCCTATGTCAGGCAAGAGGGATTCTCCAGGGCTGTGGGGAATGGCCTGACAATCAGGACAGGAGTTTTTCACCCCCAGAATAAAGGAAATAAAGTACAGCTTTCATCACTCTTCTATTCCCAGTGTTAAACCGGAGAGGGAAAAGGTGCTGCCAGCAGAATTTGGAATATTTGGAATACTACACAAATCCTTACATCCACAAACTACCTGAGAACATCAGCTGGAAGAAGATATGTGAGTATTTCCTACACATTAATCACCAGTGGGGGATTTGAGCAGGTTTAGCCTTCAACTAATGCAGAGGAGTTGAGGATGTAAAGTTTTCCGTAAGAAATACCAGGAGTTACCTGCTTAATCTGCTTAGACTCTCCACAGGAGGCCTTATTTCCATATTTAAGTGGGTTTTTTTAAAACAGAACACTTACTTTGCCACGGTCGGGATAAGGCACTTCATGGCCCCACACTTCATTTACACACAGAACGTGAAAATTTCCCTGTGGTTGTCCCCCAAAAAGCACATTTGGGGTGAAGAACACAGCAGAAAGACCCCCGTAATACAGGATTTTATATGTATTATCTATATTGTTTTCTGTTTCAGTCTTTACTTTTCCCTGACCTGAGTAGGTTTAGCCTTCAACTAATGCAGAGGAGTTGAGGATGTAAAGTTTTCTGTAAGAAATACCAGGAGTTACCTGCTTAATCTGCTTAGACTCTCCACAGGAGGCCTTATTTCCATATTTAAGTGGGGATTTTTAAAACAGAACACTTACTTTGCCACGGTCGGGATAAGGCACTTCATGGCCCCACACTTCATTTACACACAGAACGTGAAAATTTCCCTGTGGTTGTCCCCCAAAAAGCACATTTGGGGTGAAGAACACAGCAGAAAGACCTCATGTAATACAGGATTTTATATATATTATCTATATTGTTTTCTGTTTCAGTCTTTGCTTTTCCCTGCCCTGGTTTCAGGAAGGAATTGTGCTGGCATGGGATGAGGTGAAAGCAAGAACCATCCATAGCCCCGGGGTTCATACCAAGACACAAACCCAGCCTGAAAAGCCACAGGGATATTTGAGAAGCCACCAGGTAACGGCTGAACAAAGAGCCCCTCTCACAGCGCTCCCCACAAAGAGGCCAGATCTGAAGGGATCTGTTCTCACACGACGCAGACGTTCACAAAAATACACATTTTAATTCCCTTTCAACACCACGCTCTTCTTCGCAGCTCCGTTTTTAGGGTATTTGTGGTGTTTCTTGAGTTATCACACACCTATCAGAGATGCACCTCTCCAGGTCGGGCACATATTCCAGCCTCGACCTGGAAACCTTTTCGTACTTCCCAATCTCTCCGCATAAAATACAGGCGGGCACAGGAATACAAATAAATACAATTAAATACTGTTTTGATAGATGCACTTTTTGTCTTCTGAGCATCTTACTGAACAACGTTTTGGGAACAAAAAAAATTAAATACTCAGCTCCGAACCAAGCTGTGTCAAACTTATTGCCAAGTCTAACAAAGGGCTCCTGCGAAACGTAACTCTTCTGTGGAATATACTGTAATTGTACTTTTTGAAAGCAATGTCAAATCATTGACATCGACTTGGTGTTCCACGGGAAAAGTTACAATATATAGAAGCTGTAAATTAGACCCTAATCCAAACTTATCACGTTGATAGTTGTTAGACAGACTATTTGGGTGCCTATTTAGCTCTGCGATTTTTCCTTTCCTTGTTCAAGCCGTTGTCTTTCCCTGAGATTTTCCAAATCGGATTTTCCGATAACCTTCACAATAAATTTACACTGTGGTTACAGCACAGTAAAGCTAAACTCAAGCCAAATCACAAATTCAGACTCACCAAGGATTTATGAAGAGAAGAATCTGGGCCTGCCAGATGAAATCCAGGCTGCAGGAACTTGAGCAAATATCTGTGAGTTGCCAAGCGTATTCCTGAAAAGCAAAATCCATATAAGCTCCAAAGTGAGCAGTTATCCCATTTATCATATTCATTAGCATATATTTTTAAAATTCACCTTGGCTAATTAATGATTTTTCATTCTCAACACGACACAAGGAATGTTGTGTCACAGTCCAACCTATGTTTGCGTTAGTGAGCACTGACATCCAACAGCAGCATCCCAGTGGAGCAAAATATTGGTGCTGAGGGTCTCCAAGGTGCCACCCCAAGCACAGAAACATGGACGTGACACTCCCACCCCAACCTCAAACACTCCTTTGAAAGCTGGAGAAATCCTGAAGGATTCAGGCTGGGCAGACATTGGCATGGAATGGATTTACAGGCAGAAATTCCTCCGTGTGAGGAAGCAGGATCTTGAGAGCCCCCTGCTAATCACCATCAGATGTTGAATGTGTTCATCATCACCTGCTTTGGTGCTGTTTCATACAGCAGAGAGATTTCAGAGGGAGATTGTACCTTCCAGATGGGAATGAAAACATAACAACACTCATGTGCAAACAGAGGAGGAAAAAAGAAAGAAAAGCATATTTTCCAGAGAAAACAAGTTCTTGTTCTCTTGAGGAGCCTCCCTCAACTGCCAAAACTACGACAACAAAACCCACTTTGGAGATAGATTTAAGGGAGATTCTTCAAAAGATGGTTTGGGGCCATTTTTCTTGTTTTGCTCTTCCTAACAGAGTCACATGGCTTAGTTAGCGCAGACCAAACACGGGCAGAAGACAAACCCCACCCCCGATTCCTGATATTCCAGAACTTCTCAAGCTGAAGACACATTTACACGGCAGATTTAAGGCCGCAAATTCACAGAGAACATTTACTGCAAGCCACCCAAAGTCTGAGGGTCATGCTGAGAGTGCTGTGCCTGCTGGCATCTCCCTGGAATTCCTAGGTCTTTCCGGAAGCTGAAGATGTCCTCCTTCAGATATTCCAGAGAATATCTTGCTGTCCCATCCCTGGGAGTGTCCAGTGCCAGGGCTTGGAACAACCTGGGATAGTGGGAGATGTCCTGGCCTGTGGCAGGGGGTGGTACTGGGTGATTTTAAGGTCCCTTCCAACCCAAACATTCCATGATTCCATGACTCTCACTGGAAAACAGCTTTTCCATCCTATCTGCTGGAAAAAGTCCCCTCAGCGCTTTTCCACCTCGCATGCACAGTGTTTTGCACTGGGTCTCCACCGAGATCACCGGGACAGAGTTTCAAACCAAGAAACTGCAAACCCTCTCTCACCCTGGCTATATTTTAATAGCTGAAGTTTTGAGGTTGGTGAGCGGAAGTTGCTCTGCGCATCCAACCCAGAATCCAGAGGGAAATGCAACAAGGGATGTGAGTCCAGGTGCCCAACAAACCCATTTCTGGCAGTTTTGCCCCAGGAGCCCCTCCATGAGTGACCACGATGTCTGAGCACCAGATCTCCCCCACACCTTTAGAACCCACGATGCCCCTCTCAGTGCTCCCCGGGCCTCCCTCCTCCCGCTCCAGCTCCATCTTCCCCCTCCTAACATTTCGAACAGCTGAAAAGCTGCCAATTTTTTGAAGGCAACCTATTTCCAGAACTGTTTCTCTACCTCAAGATCTGTAATTTCTCCCAAAACACCCCTCTGGAGCAGAGCCCAGGACTGGCAATATGTTCCCCAGGAGCAGGGAAAGGTTTACGTTTCAATACCTATTGCACCTGTCACCATAATACCCGGCATTTTCCACCCACGGCGCAGGAGAGAATCCAAACTTCCTGTGGGATGTGCAAAACTCGCACTCAGCCTTGGGAGCCATCCAGGCATGGTTATCAGGAAGAGAAAAGCTATTTCTGCTGGCTTGCAGGAATTGATGGCACCATTTAATGTCTTGTCTTTATATGCAAGTGTGTCTAACCCAGTTTCTCCACAGCTGCTGTGACGTAAATAAACTCCGTATTATCTCCATTTTACATTGTAGGGTGGAATATAAATAGTCCTGGGCATAATTCAGTGTTTAAGGCATTGAGTACAATTCACCCATCAGGCTGCCGAATGCAACGCAAAATATTTGACCTGCTCCAGGCACAGCAGGACAAAAATATTATCTCTGATCTGTAGACGTATCTCCCAAGGTAGGACGGTATTTCTGGGAAAAAATGTCACTGGCTTGATCATTTTTTTATCATTGTAAAATGAGACTTCGAGGGCTCCTTTGGAACAGAACATCCCTACTATAGTGATCAGGAAATATTAGTATATGTGATACACGAAGAAGCCCTAAAATATCTACACTTGCTTTACAGAATTAGCTCCACTTGAATGGTAACTATGTATAAAATCCTGATTTTTTTTTTTTTCTTTTCTGCACATCCTATTACCTAATCAGACAAAATCATTTGATCCAGCTGAATTTACTAGAGGAACAAATGTATCTCTTGGTACCTATAATTTTACTTCAGGCTTTCCCTCTTAAGGTAGCAGTGTTTCAGCTGCAGGCTGGAGTGAAACCCCATCCTTCCCAGGAAAACCCAATCCACCCTTAGAAATACCTAACCCAGGAAAGGAGATACAAATTGAGAGGGTTTTTTCACCATAAATACAGCTTTGGGCAGCAAAACACCTCCTATTTTGCTTCAGCAATAAATCACTTCCCTGACTTGAGTTAGTAATGAGATTTTTAATCATGTGGATTGAACATATCCTGGAGTTAATAAAAAAGTATGGCTTCCTCTTTATCTTTAATAAAAGATTTGTACACTGCTCAAATGATCAGTATTACGTTTTTAAAGGACCTGAGATTGATGCTTTTCAATTCTCCTTCCTATTTTTCCAGGCTTTTATAATTCAAAGGTAATATAGGGAAGAGTTAATAATTCATGAGGTAATTTTAAGGCTTTTATTCAGAACCCTTTTGCCTATTGACTTAAGGATGTGCCATAAAACATCCAGGTATTACTATCCCAGCAATTTGCAGCTCTGCACAGATGAAATCTCTGAATTTATGCAAGTCAGGATTCGTGTTGAAGAATCAGAGCACATCATTCCAGCCTTGGAAGGGTACAGGGGGAGGAAATAGCTTTCCAGCGCTATTTAAACGAGAGTATTTCATGTCTTCACACAGTTCTGCTTTTTCGCCCTTGTTTGCAGGTTTATTCTTGATGGAGTTATTTTTGCAGTTGCCAAGAGACAAAGGAGCTGGGGGAATATTTTAAAAAAGGTAAATTCTGCCGCATGAGTCCTGTGCTCCCACCTGCATGAGCTCCAAACCGAGCCCCCGGCTCTGGGAGAGCTCAGCCGGACGAAAAACAGATCCTCACATCAACAACAACAACAACGACAAAAATGGACTTGTTTGAGACGAAAACATCAAAACTGGCTCCCAGTTAATACAATCCAAGAATATCCTGTGGTGGTGTGTTTTTATAGTTTTGGACCATTTGCTGTAATAATTACATTAAGTTCTTAAGTGTTTTCCATATATGGAATTGTTCACTGCCCCTACACCTATCAGTCAGAGGAATCCCTCCTATTTTTCCAGTAAATTCCTTGTCAGTCAACCCNAAAATTGTTATTCCCCATATTCGGGGGCTCAGTTGACCGAGAGAGGTTTAGGATTAAAAGCAGCTTTTAAACCACTCGCTTGGCTGGTCTCTTCCTTCAACCCCTTTATTTCCGAGACTCGTGGATACGCCTTGCTAAAGGCTACCTCTACAATCTTTAACCCATCACCAAACCCTCGACTCCTTGGGCTGGGACGGGCCCATCCTACGGCCGCACCGGTGCCGGAGCTAGCCGGGTCAGACTAAAGGATTGTGGGCACGGGTCGCAGCCGCAATATCCCACGTCAGTCGCTAACGGGTGCAAAGTTGGTGCCGTTGGGATGAGGCAGGGAGGGACAGCAGTGTCCCCTCAGCCTCTCTTGTCCCAGAGCAGCCACCTCCAAACGCCATTCCAAGAGCTGACTGGAGAGTTCATCCCAAAATTCCTCAGATATGTGGCAGTTTTGGTTGTGCTTCTTAGTAGCTTGCAATGAAGAATGGAAGTGAAAATGGGGTTTGGGGGCGCAGTATTGGGTTCTTGTAAGTTAATTTCTTTTCTTAAAAAAAAAACAAAACCCAAACCTCACATTGTTATTTATTTTTTATTTTAAATTTGTTATTTAATCTTCCTCTCTCAGAGTTGCTCGTCAGGCTATGTTTGGTTACCTCCACAAAATACTGGATTAATAACAACCAGTCCTCAATACAGAATTTGATATTGGGAAGGGATTCCTGGCTGGGAGGGTGGGGAGGGGCTGGGATGGAATTCCCAGAGCAGCTGTGGCTGCCCCTGGATCCCTGGCAGTGCCCAAGGCCAGGCTGGACAGGGCTTGGAGCACCCTGGGACAGTGGGAGGTGTCCCTGCCATGGCAGGGGTGGCACTGGATGGGCTTTAAGGTCCCTTGCAGCCCAAACCATTCCATGATTCCATGATATTTGTTTAAGGCTTTTTCACCTGCTTTAGATAACCAAGGCATTTTTACCACTGTGTGTTCTGCTTCCAGCCACTGCAAACCAATCACCCGTCTCCCATAAGACCTCAGGGAATGCTAAGTAACAACAGTAGAGAGTAATGAAAATTGATGCTAATTAATAATTCCACCTCTAACAAGGAACAGAGAGCTCAGGTGAGCACAAAGCTATCCCTGACTGCCGTGAGCAGCCAATAGCCCCACCTTTATTAGCATTTCCCTGCATGGGTAACCAGGAGATCCTGTGCCTGTTCCTCTAAATTTTTCACATGGGACACAAGTTTTACCATCCCAAGGAAAACGGTGTCTTTATAAACTTCTAGTGACATCTGGATTATATTTCATCTCAGGGCAGCTCTGTGCTCCATCCTCTGTTCTCCATCCAGTTCCCATCTCTGCTGGAGCCTCTCCGAACTCTTCTTCTTGGTTTGACCTCAGAGTCCCAAAAACTCCTGCCTAAAGTTTCCTGCCTCTCTCCTGCAGCTCCAAAAATGCAAATTGCTGTCAGGTTCTTCAGCTCCCTCTGAGAGACAGGCAGCATATGTCATGTGCATTATTCAGAGCTTTCCATGGCTGCTTTTCCGGGGAGGTTTAAAAAGGAACTGCAAACCGTGTGTCAAACCCAAACCCTTTGCCATGATCAAGATAATCATGAAGTAACATAAAGTCTAAAGCTGGATTGGCACAGGGGTTTATTTCTAATGCAAAGGGACAGTGATGCAAAAAATTTAATATTTTTTAGCCAGACAGGACTGAAGGTGCACTTTACACAGCTGAAGTCTTTTGTAGATGAAACTCTGAGGAAATAGTTCAAGAGGAACATGGAAAATGCAGTTTTTGTTATCCTGAGGAGCAGGAAAACCATGGCAGTGAAGCACAATGAGAGGAGTTTCCTTTGTGCTCAGCTAAAAAATAAACACATTTTCCCTGTAATGAGCGGCCTTCAAAATCCTGAGAGCATCTCCAGGCTCTCCCACTCGAGAGAGGAACAGAGGAATTTCACAGTGGGCACTCAGATTCTGGGAGCTACTGCCATTATTCCTCTTGGACACACAAGCATATCTCTGCCCTCCTAAAAGAAATATCCTGGGAAGACCCCAACCCACAGGAACACCCCAAGAAGACCCCTCCTTACAGGCCCCCCAGGAGATTCTGTCCCCTGCATTGCCGCGGGAAACTGAGATAAATAAATTGCTCAGGATTATGCAAACCCATGGATATCATTCAGTACACACCGGCAAACAAGCTGTGGAAGTGTGAATTCTGTGATCCTTTTTTATGTTCCCAAAGGTTCAGTTCCTATGGGTTTGTTGAGCATTATTAGAAGCAGCCCAGCCAACAAAGAAAACCCCAAATCCTGCCCTAACTAAGGTTTAAATAAAACCCATCCCGAACCTTTGAATGACTCCTAGCACTCAGCCTAGCACTGCCTGCCAGGAAAAAGGGAATTTTGGAGATGGCATCTCATCAATTTTCTTCATTTGTGTCAGAAGTTGAGCAGCTGTCTCCTTAACCAGACTGAAGTGGAGCCAAAAACCTTGTCAGGCAGCCGGAGAAAAAGCACTTCAGAGGAACTCATCTCCAAGACCCCAAGGGGTATCACATTTTGGAGCGGGCATGTGTTAATATTCCTACTCCGGTATCAATTGGCAAAGTTCTGCAGCAGGAGGGGGGGAAAAAGGCTGCTTTGTTTGTTTACACTGCTCAGGGAAAGCACGATGCCACACATACTTGAGCTCCCGAGTTTGTTTGTTTGTTTACTTATGGCCAGCAAAAGGATTTTAGCTTTATCCTCCCTTGAGCTGGTGAGGAAAGTGAAATAAGATTCAGCTCCACGGGTGCACCTGGACTTTCTGCGGAGCTCTGTTATCCCCAGCAGTGCAGGGATTTCAGCACAGGATGAATAATCCAAGGAGAGCCGTGCTCGAATCGGCTCCTGGCTCCAGCAGCCTCGGATTGTGAGAGACTGGGAAAACCCAGCTCTAAATTTGTGCCTTCTTTAGCGTGTGCCGGGCCGAGGATCCCTCAGGGTAACCCCCAGAGAAACTTGGTGCTCCCCAGCACCGCGGGTGTGGCGAAGGAAGCAATCAAACTCCAGCAGTTATTGCGCCAGGAGCTCTGCCAGGCGGGATCCATCACCAAAGGCACAGTTTGATCAAACTGAGGGGAGTTATTGATCTTAATTCAGCCCCGAGCACGAGCCAGGGAAGGTCCTGGCCGCCTCCTTTTGGCATCAGAATCCCAAATATCCACAGAGCGCAGCAGGAATAGGGGTCTGACCTCCCCCAAGACATGTTTTGTGATCTCATTAACCTAAAAGTTCGCATTTTTTCCCCTTTGTGTGTGTCAGCTCCACTCCTGAAGCAGATCCCACTCAGCAGCATGTGGGTGTTAGGAGGAGACAGCAACACCCTGGGATTTGCTGCTCTCTCCGTGTGGGATGGGGCTTCCTCAGACCCCGTTTCAGAGCAGGAAGAGTCAGCACCTGCAGCCAGGGCGGGATATTGGTTCATTTGATTTTGATAGAATGGTTTGGGTTGGAGGGGACCTTAAATCTCATCCAGTGCCACCCCTGGCCACGGGCAGGGACACCTTCCACTATCCCAGGCTGCTCCAAGCCCCGTCCAACCTGGCCTGGTCCGAGGATCCCGGAGGATGAAGCGGTCAATCACCCACCATACAGACAAAGGTGCTGTGCACAAGGTCAGAATTAAAGTGAATAAATAAAGGAATAACCAAACATTCGAGATCCTCCTTCACCGACCATCTTCTCTCAGCCAGCTTTCCCCCAAAATGTTTATTTACTACACAGCCAGGCTCTTGGCAGCCTTCCCACTGCAAAATGCGCTTCCCAGATATTACAAAGTGAACTCCAAACGAACGAGATTTTTTTGTTCTTAGGTCTCCCTTTCTTCCACACACATATCACTTCAGAGCTGTGCCTTTAAGGCACAATTTTGCCCGGAATTTCTCAAATACTCAGTTAAAGAGAGATGAGGCCACAGACCATTGCTAAAAATGAGATTTCCTACGTGGTCTTCAGCAAACTACTTGAAACAGACATTTTTGCTTCCTCTGTTTATCAAAGCAATGCTTCCTTACTTTTCACAGGTTTAGAAATGAAAAAAAAACCACAAAAAAACAAAACAAAACAAAAATTTAAAAAAAAAAAAAAAAAAACAAAGAAAGAAAATTATGTACATGACAAATCATTGCTGTTGTATTTTTAGCATGTTTAAATAATATTTTAAAAAATCAATTAAAAAATGGACCAACATGATTTTGGCATTCAGGTATTGCATGGTGGGAAATATGAGTCTTTTAGAGCTGGACAGAAAAAAAGCAAAGAACAGAAAATAATAGTGATGTGAGTGGTTGATGTTCCCCTCTTTCAGTATGGAATCATCAGAGAATCGTGGAACGGTTTGGGTTGGAAGGGACCTTAAAGGTCATCTCATTCCTGGGCATGGGCAGGGACACTTTCTATTATCCCAGGCTGGCCTCGGACACTTCCAGAGATGGACATAGAAATGTATATCCAGCTATTCCTCACAACGAAGTTCCAGTCACAATCAAGACCTCTCAAAAATCCAGATATAAACTCAAACCAGTAAGAAAATAGTGTGGTTTAGCTCCCTTCTCTGCAGCCCAGCAGAGATTCCTGCTCAGCACTCGCAGACTGGCCTGAGCACATCCAATAGAGAGACAACCCACGGCTCTCCACAGATATTCCCGGGCTGGAAGCGCCTGCTGACAAATTCCCGAGCTGCCAGGGTACGGTGCTGAAATTCAATAACCTCCCAGCTGCACGCCTGTGACTGGTGAAGGCAGGGAAACGCGGGGATTGGCAGCAGGCTCTGGCAGATGAGCTCATCTTACACTGGAGGTTCTGCCAGGCTGACGTTGAACTCTCCTCTTGCTTTGGTGTTGTTGTTGTTGTCATTCCAAAGCTCCTCCTTGGAGCTCTCCTGGGCTCCCAGTGCCTGTTCTCCGGAGTCTCCTATTTACTTTTCTGACGCTGCAAAGTGCTGGGATTGCTCAGCTCAGTTCCCTCGGCTCTGCTTATATGGAACTGACGTGGACCAGTGTTTGTTCTGGAAAAATTTCCCCTTTCTCTTCAGTACTTCAGTGCATTATCCCATAGACGTGTCCTAGTTCATTTCTCTGTTCAAAATAGCTTGGATTTCACTGCGCGGGACCCCCTCCATAAACAGCTGAAATGATTCTGCCTTGACTCTTGGGATCTTCCAGGCCACTTAGAGAGAAGAAAAAATTCCTTACTAAAGACAAAAGGATTCGGAGTTGATGTCCAGTTCCAGCACTCAGTGCCGAGCTGGCCCAATTCCATCCAAGGCTGGGTGATGTGGGAGGCTCTCAAAAAAATCACAGCAATAGAATCCAAGGCTGGTTTGGTTTGGAAGAGACCTTAAAGATCATCCAGTTCCACTCCTGCCATGGGCAGGGACACCTCCCACTGTCCCAGGCTGCTCCAAGCTTCATCCAGCCTGGCCTTGGGCACTGCCAGGGATCCAGGGGCAGCCACAGCTGCTCTGGGAATTCCATCCCAGCCCCTCCCCACCCTCCCAGACAGGAATTCCTTCCCAATATCCCATCCAGTCCTGCCCTCTGCCAGTGGGAAGCCATTCCCTGGCTCCTGTCCCTCCAGCCCTTGTCCCCAGTCCCTCTCCAGCTCTCCTGGAGCCCCTTCAGGCCCTGCAAGGGGCTCTGAGCTCTCCCTGGAGCCTTCTCCTCTCCAGGTGAGCACCCCCAGCTCTCCCAGCCTGGCTCCAGAGGGGCTCCAGCCCTTGGAGCAGCTCCATGGCCTCCTCTGGATTTGCTCCATGAGCTCCACATCGTTCTCACACTGGAGATCCCAGGCCTGGACAAGACACTCAATTAAAATTTGGATCATTCTTTTTAATTTTTCTCACACTTGAGCTCTTTGCCACCAGCACTGAAATGTTCAACTGAGATTTGTGACCAGATTTAAACCAGACGCTGAATCAGGTGAGAAAAACTCACAGTTAATTTCTTATGGTTGTTTTTCTGATGCTGCTCCTGTAGTGATGTAGAGCCCTAACTTGAATTAATCGCACCAGAAAAGCAGATATGATGTTATATTAATTGTATTTATGATATTATATATGCAATGTATAAATCTAATCAAATGGAATAGAATAGGCTATCATAGGCACTTTAACAAAGGTTAATTGTGGTATTAACTGTTCTCCCCGTACAGACTTTTAATGTGAGAAAGGTTTCACACATTTAAATCTCCCTTTAATCACCAAACCTCAAGGCCACACTTCCCATTCCCAACCCAGAAGCTCCCACTAGAAAAAAAACTCAGATTTTTTCCTGGGAAAAACTTGGAGTCTTTACAGGAACAATGAAATATTATCTACAATTTTGAAGAACAGACACCGTCCTCCTGAAAAAAAAAGTTTAATTTCTGTGAGGTTATATAATATCTTCAAGAGTTGGAATCATCCACCAAAAATTGTCATGGGAAGCCTTCAGGTTATTGCTCACGTTAAGAAATGGAGAGAAAGGAAAATTCTCCGGACTGCCAAAATAACCCTCCCTCTCTTTTGATGTCTCTGATTTTTGAGGGAGACAGCAAATTGCTCTGCAACAGATTTGCATGAATCACAGCACCAAACGCACACGGGGAGCCGAGATTAGGGGTGATCTCCTGCAGGAGGGAACAGGGAATCACCTGCACGGGGCCTGTGCCGTGAGAAATCCAGGGGGAAAAACAGGGAGGTGCTTCCCTGAGCCCTGCTCTCCGTGCCGGGAGGAAGGACAGGCCAGGGACTACAGAATAGTTAATAATTAACCTAAATTATTCCCACTATTTCACGTGATTTTGAACTGACAGCATCTTCCTCATCCTTCTTTTGGATTGTGATGCTCTTGAGTAGGATGGGAAAATTTCTCTTGAAAGCAGGATGAAAATATCCAGGAGAAGGGTTTGTTAAACGAGAGCCCGAAGCAGGGAACAGTTCATTCCCAGCCTGTTTCTCAAGACAGCAAACACACGGAACCATTACTGATCCCCCTCCTTTTTCCATCTTTTTGAGAACTCTTGCACAATCTGCTGCTCCCCAGCGTTTCAGCAGGAAGAATTTACCACTCTCAAGCCTTGCTTTTTTTTTTTATTGGCCCCAAAAGCTGCAACTTTCCCTTCAGACTCTGCACGTCATCCTCATCAAATCCTACACAGAAATGGGCATTAAGTGTTTTGTTTACTCATAGCTCGGCAGAGCCACAACAAAGAACAGAATGTAAAGAATGAACTCCCTTTGCAGAAGTCATTCAGAGCCAAACAAAAGCCTTTACCTTCCCCAAAACAGATTTTTCCAAGTGGGCCTCCTCTCCTTCTGAATTGCCCAGCATTACAGGGAGCTCTCAGATAACTCAGAAACATTTGAGAGCCAAGCTAAAAACAGAAGCAATGAGAAAGTTCTCCTACATCTGATTCTTTTTTTTCTTTTCATTAAAAAGGCATTAAGAAAATATGGGCTTTTCACCAGTGCAATGTGGACAAGCTCCCTCTTTCCACATGACGTGCAGGGACCTGCTGGATCCAGGCTCCTTCCAGCTTCCCCTGGGCTGTGGCAGCTGGATGGATTTGTTTCCACCTGCTCTCCCCGTTTGTCATTCCTGAGGTATGCTGGAGAAAGCCAGGTTAGCTCTAAACCGTCGGCTTGGCTGCAGCCAAAACTCTTCATTTTTATTATCTGATCACATCCCTCCGAGTGCTTCGTGATCCTTTCATTCCCAGCTCCCCACACCTCTGCACCCGCAGCGAACAGCTGTGGTTTGGGGGTTTTTTTTCCCAAATGAAAATGCCCATTTTTAAAGCTCCCGGAGGAAAACCACACGCGGCTGATCCTACGGACCCGCTCCTTCCCCGCTGTTTGCTCTGGGAGTTACAAACTCCTGTGGTCACTGGACAGGGGATCATCCAAATGTGGCTGGAGAGACCAAAATGCTTCTGAAAGAGATAAAAATCTCATTAAAAGTGTTAAAAACCTCTCCGCCCAAACCCTTTGGAAGACTGGCTGCCTCCATCTCCTGTGCTGGTGTTGGAAATAAAGCTGCCAGAGAGATCTTCTCCCATTCCTCCCGAATTTCAGGGGGATAGGAGAGAGTGGGTGTGGGGAGGGAAGGTATCTCGAGTACAAGAAAGGATGATTATCAAGTCTAAAGAGAGCACGTCATAAAATGAAGAAATATAAGGCTATTTTTAAAGCAATTATTTTGTTTTCAAGCTGAAAACGTGCTGCAGTATTCCCCCTCTGCTTGGCATTCCAGAGGAGGTGTTGCATTTAGCTGGAGCAAAATTAATTCCCTGCAAGAGAAGAAAACTGAAACACTGGCAGCAAAATAGAAAAGCAGAAGAGGAGAGTTTTGTTTCCTCTGTTTTGAAAAGGAATTATGTTTTCCAAACTCGATCAGCTCCCAGGCCCAGCGCTGCAGTGACAACCACAGCGATTCCCCGAGAGGGTTTGTGCAGAAGCTCCCCCTGGTACCACGGAAATGTGTGAGTTCAGAGCAATCTCTTCCCCCCTCGATCTGCATAATTTATCCGGAGATATTCTGGAAGTTCAGAAACCTCTTGGAAAAGTTAGAAAGATTTAAGAACTTTTGGGGAGGGGGAAAAAAAAAAAAAAATAAAAAATGTGACCTGTTATGTAAACCTGTATTTTAAGAAGTGCACTAGAGACAGGAGGAAGGATCACAGGGGTTGGACACATACCCAGCTGTCCCGATTTGGCGGAGCTGTTTTAGCTGTCAGCGTGTGAATTCTTAATGTGTGATGATCATAAAGTACGGAGAGGGAGCTCTGCTCCCTCTTGGAATTATTTTGCCTTTTCCTCCAAGGAACAAACCCAGAGTTGCTGCTGGCAACTGCCCCAGCTCAGACCCACACCTCAAACCCCTCTCCAAACCTTAAACCCTGGAATATTGATTTATTAAGATCTAAAGTGATAACATCCTGCTTATCCCAGGCTCAAATTTTCCTGACACCTTCACTAATTACACACCATAATGAAATCCCAGAAGCACTGAAATAATTGTTCCAGCAGGAACTCAGCCAGCAGAACACCTATGGAAGCTTCTTTCCCTTCACTCATCACTGTGGGAAGCAATCTCAGAGTCCTCTCCAAAAACCCCCTCAAACAGATGTCTTGCAGCACAGCAAGACATTATCAAATTCAGACTTGGAGAGAGCATGTTCCAAAATCCCTCGGAGAGGGAGTTTTGCCAGGCACACCTTATCATCCACAGGAAAGGGAGTGGGATCCAAGGAGGGCACCTTCAGTGGCACAGGGAGGCATGGGGAAAAGCAGCTCTGTGACCTCCCAAAGCCAGGTGTGACCAAATAACCCCTTAACCCTCAGCAACGCCCTTGTCTCCGTCTGGAGATAGAGCCACAGAATCGTGGAATTGTTTAGGTTGGAAAAGACCTCCAAGATCATCGAGTCCAACCATTCCCTGCACTGCCAAGGCCACCCTGACCCGTGTCCCCAAGTGCCACATCCACAGGGCTTTGAAACCCCTCCAGGGATGGGGACTCCACCCCTGCCCTGGGCAGCTGTGCCAGGGCTGGACAACCCTTTTCTTGAAGGAATTTTCCTCATATGCAGCCTGACTCTCAGGCCTGACCTTTTCCTCGTATGCGGCCTGGCCCAGGCTGAGGCCGTTCCCTCTCCTCCTGTCCCTGTTCCCTGCGCGCAGAGCCCGACCCCCCTGGCTGCCCCCTCCTGTCAGGGACTTGTGCAGAGCCACAAGGGCCCCCTGAGCTCCTTTGCTCCAGGCTGAGCCCCTTTCCCAGCTCCCTCAGGAATTCCCTGGCCCCTTCCCAGCTCCGTTCCCTTCCCTGGACGCGCTCAGAAGGAGCTGCAGGGCGCTTCTCCCTGATCTCCAGACAAGGTTATGGATGCTCCACATCCCTACTCTCACTTGCAAGCCTGAGAGAAGTTTCCATGCTGGGAGCACCCAGGACAGCTGACCCAAGGCTGGAGCAGCATCAGGAATTGTCCATAGCAGACGGACCAGGTGGCCACCACCACACTCCTGCTGCCTGCATGCCCAGATCCATTACCAGGCAATCCCGAGACAGATTCACAGCTTTCCCAAGCAAACATTTCCAAGTGGGATCGATTTTTTTGCTGTTTTAAAACCAACATTAGCAAACGCGACTGCACGGTGCACAGATCTGTCAGATTTGTTCTCAGCTGCAGTCCTGAAACGTGTCATTATCGTGTGCTGTGTGAGCAAAGCTGGGCCTGGCTGCCATGTGACTGAGCTCTAAATTAGTTTATGGATAAAGTTCCTTCCCAACGTGCTCCATCTTTCACTCCATCTTATCTTAATGAGCTCTTAACCTCTTAAAAATAAGTTACTGCCAGAGAGACTAAACACAGGGTATTAAAGTCTCCAAGAAAACCACAGGGAGGAATGGCCCTGCTCAGGTAGCTCTGCTCTCCTTGAACACAACTCCTGCAGCTTCCAAGTGCACTGGAAAAAAATAATTTCCACTGCATTCATTGTAAAACTCGTTTGTGATTACAAGGCCGTGCTTTTTTTTATAAATAAGTGTGGGAAAGGATCATCTGAAAAATGTGCATTTCTCCTGGCAAAACTCCATGGTTCCTGCACTTGCAGCCTCAGCATTTTGGTTCTGGATACCTTTTTAGAAGTGAAAATATTACTCCATGCAAATTGTCGTAGAATATTCTGAGTTGGAAGGGACCCACAAGGATCATCACAGTCTGACACCCGCCTTTGGCATGGGATAATTGCCTTAATCCCAGAACAATCCCAGCCAACAAACCCAGAACTGCTGCTGGAAGGACAGGAACCTCATAGAACATCATCCTGCTTGGGCTGAAAGTCCTGTAGGTCCCTCTAGAATGCATCTGAGCACATCCAGAGGATGCCACAGGCATTGGGATCTGGTTCCTGATGGGATCCAGAGCACCCAACACCCCATGGACACATTCCATGGGCAGCACTCCTGTCTACACTGGAATTGAAGCTGCCTTAACTTACACGTTCAGCTGGAGTTGCAGCACACTTTATATAAAATAATTATTTCATTTAATCCCCTCACATCCCTGGATAAAGCTGCTGCTTGAGGAGCCAAGGAGCAGCCTATGGACCAGAGGCTTTGTTGGATTTGGGCCATTTCAGAAACAACTTGTACAGCTTTTGAGCAGAGAGATGGGAAACAAGATGTGGAATTCTGGACTTCCTTAGCGAGGATGCTCCCAGGGCTGGAGCCCCTCTGCTCTGGAGCCAGGCTGGGAGAGCTGGGAATGTTCACCTGGAGAGGAGAAGGCTCCAGGGAGAGCTCAGAGCCCCTTGCAGGGCCTAAAGGGGCTCCAGGAGAGCTGGAGAGGGCCTGGGGACAAGGGATGGAGGGAAAGGACACAGGGAATGGCTTCCCACTGCCAGAGGGCAGGGATGGGTGGGAGATTGGGAAGGAATTCCTGGCTGGGAGGGTGGGCAGGCCCTGGCACAGGGTGCCCAGAGAAGCTGGGGAGATCCAGCAGTTACCAGGCTGTGCCTCTGCTCTCCCACTCCACCAAGGATAGTTTGGAACCTACCTTTGGCCAGTTTCAACCATATTTAAGGAAAGGACAGAAATGTCGATGTCATTGGTGGGGGTGGAAGGGAAAACAGCGATTCCCAAAGCAGAGCTCCAGCTCCGGGCATCAGAGTCAGGTTTGGGGTGCTGAGATTCCTAAATCTCATCTGGAACAGGTTCTTACTCTGTTTGTTTCAGAGCGAGTCACACGTTTGACCTTATCCTGGGAAGGACCAAAAGGATCCAAAAGGTCTTGCTTGGTTTCTCTCTGAAAGAGAGTGGATTTAGGTGGGACATTAGGAAGGAATTCCTGGCTGTGAGGGAGGTGAGGCCCTGGCACAGCATTCCCAGAGAAGCTGTGGCTGCCCCTGGATCCCTGGCAGTGCCCAAGGCCAGGCTGGATGGGCTTGGAGCACCCTGGGACAATGGGAGGTGTCCCTGCCATGGCAGGGGTGGCACTGGACGAGCTTTGATCTCCTTTCCAACCCAAACCATTCCATGATTTCATGACACCAAAACAGGAGCTACTCCCACCCTGTGTGCATTTAATGTGATTGTGTCAATGGATTATAAAAAAAGATGGAAAGACATTTGAATTTCCTCTTAAAATCGCGGTTTTCTTGTGCTTCACAGCTGGCCCATAACTCATGTTGGGAACTGCGAGAAGCAGGGGATGTACAAACTGTCTCCCACACCCTGTCTGCTCAGGAAACTCACTGTCATGTGGAATTAATTACTTTTTTTTTTTAATACATATAATTTCAAGCTCATGGTCCAGCATCTCTGATTCATGGTAATAAAGGTTGCACAAGAAGAGAGCTGTGTAGAACAAAGGTTAATTGGAGGGTGAAATCCCCTTCCTAAAGAAACCCAACTGGAAACCTGCTGGTTCCAGGGACAAATCCTTGCAGCAGTATTGAACTTTGATTCCTGATCACCAGGTTTAGGAATTCAGTGCCTTTAGACAAGAGCAGGAGGAGGCAGAGAGGGGAAGCAAAGAGCTTTTCCAGCCCTGCAGCTCCTGGCCTGGGAGGCTCCTGGGATGTTCCAGGCTGATCCCTGTGTCACACGACAGCTTTGTGACGCCTCCACCTTCTCCCGTTCAGCCCTGGAGTTTTCAGGCAATATCAAAAACCCCGAGATCAGAACTCGGGTCTCTGCGCCAGCCTCAGGGATTTAGAAACCAGAGCCAGCTCTCAAACTCCCAAAGTGGGAGACAGTTTTAAAAGAACATTTTCCAGCTGCTGGGTTTCATATTTTCGGATTCTCTTTCATACCAGCGAGGGCTGGACGTGTCCTTTTGTGCCACAGCTCTGACCACTGTGGATTTGGGAAGGATCCCATTTCTGACAAGACTCCCAACAGCATCAGAAGGTCTGGAAGCCACAAGATCGTGCTCCAAAAAATAAATGAAGTGAGAAAAAAGTGACAGAGGAGGAGAGGAAAGGATGGAGGAGCGACGGGAGAGTAACGAAATGGCATTTTCTGAGCATGAAGAATGATTACAGAGGTCACAACTGAAGCTGCTGCAGGAGTTTCTGATTAAGTCCTGCTCTGTTCCAAACTGCTGACGTGCAGAACTCCAAACGGTTTGGGGAAGGTACCAATCTGATAGGAGCCCTTCCTGCAGGGTCATTTGCCTACTTGCTTTACTCGAAACCTTGGCTCCTCCACAGCTGCTCGGATGGGCTATTGGGAAAGCCACATTCCCAGGCTCCCCAGAAACTCGGGATTAAAGGAAATTAATTATTGATACAAGTCTCTGCTCTGCATGTTTGCCTTATCAAATGATCTGTAGCTGTGCCTGTGGCATGGGAGGAGCACATCTGAGATCTTTTAATGATGCAAAAAGCTCCTTCAAGGGGCAGCCAAGGCGAGCAATGCTCCTGCTCTGGGCTCCCTTCCCGAAAAATGAGGGGAGAAATATGAAGTGCAAACATTACAGAGAAGTTTTAAAGAGTTAAAACTTCCCTGTTTCTATCAGCAAATCACTGGAGCAGCGCTGCCTGCTCCGATGAGCGCTGCCTTTGTGGGATAATGCATTTCCACGGTGAAATCCAAATATCCTGGGCATTTGGGGCTGGGATAGGCCGTGAAAACCAGCTCCAGCTCTCTCCAGCTATTGCACTTCTGGCCTGGGGTTTGGTGTCGGAAGTTGTGCAGGGATGAGGGATCGGGATGCAGGGATGTGGGACGCAGGGATGCTCTGCACTGTGCACCGATGCCATTAGGTGGTGCTTGAAACAGAAGATTGCAAGAAAGAAAAGCCAGAGCTTGTGTGCTGCCCAGGCAGCCTGCTCGGTAAATATTTTATTCTAGTGATTAAAAAATAAAAAACAAAAACACCAAAAAAAAAAAGAGAGAAAAATGTAATTTTTTTTAAAAAAGAAGCTCATTCTAGGATTCAATTTCCAGTTTAAAAATCTGATTTCTAGGCCTTGGCAGAGCTGAGTAATTAAAGAAATAAACAGTCAACTCTTCCTCCTGCCTGGAGCAGCTCTGCTCACACACACACACACACACACACCATAAAACACTCCTTTAAAGCAGCCTCTGATATTTCTGTGCTCAGCCAAACCTGCTCATCACGCCTTAGATCTCTATCTCTCTCCTACGGTTGATAACTGGATTTCCAGTAAGTTTTGAGTCAGGGATTGAAATATTATTTAATGCACCAGCTTGAAAATGGGCTTCCAGGAAAAACTGTCCAAGGAAAATCTCACTAGGAGTTAGGAAGGAGTCTTGGTTCAGTGCAGAAAATCAGGGCTCACTCCCTTCCCCTTCTCTGGCAAACACCTCCAGGCAGCAGGTAGATATTTATATATTTACACATTTTCACAGCTTCCCTTCAGAATCACACTCATGGCGAATGGCCTGTGCTAAACACTGATGAGAGTTCATCAATTAAATAATTGTATCCTCTTAGATTTAGCAGCCACAAATAAATGTGTGCCTCCTATTCTGTGTAAACCCTTTAGAGAACTCCTGACTTCCTACGCCCTCCTAAGATCCAGGAGCTGGATCCTTGTGGGGCCCTTCCAACCCGGGATATTCCAGGATTCTATGAATAAGCAGCTCTTTTATTTCTTTCTCTCCTGCTCCCTTATAATTTCAATTCTTTCATTACTGAATTATCATGAAATAGTGAATAATCATTCATTATTCACGTTCTCTGTGCCACTCTCGATTTTATAGCAACTATATGTTAACAGCTCTCACAGCAAAGGGCAGAATGGCTGCAGATGAAAAATAGAGAATTATAGATCATGGAATTATTACGGTTGGAAGAGCCCTTTAGATCATGGAGTCCAACCATTCCCCAGTACTGCCTGACCTGTGTCCCCAAGTGCCACATCCACATATTTTTAAAATATTTTTCAGGGATGGGGACTCCCCCACTGCCCTGGGCAGCTGTGCCAGGCCTGGACAGCCCTTTCCATGCAGAAATTTTCCCTAATATCTAATCCAAACCTCCCCTGGCCTACCTTAAGGCTGTTTCCTCTTCTCCTCTCATATATATGCTCCAGGAATTGTTAATGAAGATACCTATAAACCTAAAATTTGCTTCTGTACTGCGTGGAATAATTAAAACTGAAATACTTTGAGAAATTTGGGTCTCAGCGAAGGCAGAACTGCTTGTCATGTTTGTATGAGGACTCAGAGATCACAAATCCCTGGAAGAGGCCAAAGCAGCATTCCCTCCTCTTCACGAGTTACCTGTAACACCAGGAGGTGGGATGGAGGTGGACAAAAAATATAAAGGGAGGCAGCTGATTCATTTTCAAGCCTCTCTGGTTCCTTTTAGGCTTTAGATTTCACATAAATATTTCTTTAAATGCACACATCTCTGTACCAAAACTACCATTTGAGAAGCTTCCAAAACTTGGCTTTTAATTAAAGCCATGAAAGTATAATGCTCACGCTGAATAAGTATCAAAAATAGAGGCAAAACTGAGAAAATATGCAGGCATTTTTCTTGGGGTTTGTCAGGCACTGCAAAGACAATTAAGTTTCTTTTCTTCGCTGTACATATAATACTCAGAAGTGAAAGCTTAATTAACTTGTCAGAAACTCTGGCATCTCTTTTCTTGAGCTGCTGAACCCACCTTCTCCAAAGACTTGAAGGGAAAATAAAAAAAAAGCAGAATGCTCGAGCTGAAATACCTGATCATGCATGACATTCCTGTCCTGTTCCACAGTTTGTCTGTCATTACCAGAGGGTTTTTTATCCATCTGGGTGAGCACACTCTGTTTCCATTTGTCTGGGAATGTCTCGGAGTTGTAGCTGCTCCGAGACGACGGCCCCTGTGCCGGAGCAGTGGGATGTGCTGGCACTAATTACAGCATACACACATTCCTCAGGAAAATCCTGGAACTTGCAGCCAAAATGTCCTCAGTCACCTGGATTTTCCTGCCAGTTCAAGGCCCTGAGCTCTGCTGCGAGCAGCAGATAAAGCAGTTAGGAAAGGAAAACTTTTGTTACCCCTTGACGGCAATTCCCCATCCCTGGGCGGATTGAAAAGCCGTGGGGATGTGGCACTTGGGGACATGGGTTAGACGTGGCCTTGGGGAACACTGGACTCGATCTGAGAGGGCTTTTCCAACCTTAGTGATCCTCAGATTCTACATCGTCACTTTTCCAGGGAGACTGAGTGGGGATTGGATGCAGGAAGGAGCAGAGCCCAAAAACTGAGGCCTATTTCTGCTGCAGCAGCCCCAGGACCGCTCCGTTCCCTGCTGGCTGGGCCCTGCTTTTTGTGGATATTTCACATTTCTCCTCGCTGAGTCCAGGGGCAGCTGTGGCCAATAAGTCCCTGTCAGCAAGCACTGCCTGGAACTGTGCTCGGAGCAGCTGGAGGAGCAACTCCTGACCCTGCTTCCAAGAACCAGGAGAGTTTTAGGGAAAAGCACGAGCCCACAGGCCCTGCAGCATTTCCCTCCTTCCTCTGCCCCGCACGTTGCTCCAAAGGACCTTCCCTGAACCAAGGTTAACCTAACAAACCTAATGCTACCACTTAAACTTGGCAAGTGCAAGAAGTGGCTTTCACATTTTGAGGGGATTTTCAATGCAGTTTTTCAACCTGAGCTCACTTAAGCCTGAAAAATATTGTATTTTATCCTGCTGTAATCTCCTCCCCAGGATCTGCATGTTTAACCAAAGAGCAAAGGTCCAGGTGCTTCTCTGCATTAGTAATGACCCGACGTCTGCTCTTCAATAATGCAACACGGGCCAGAGCACGGCAGCCTTGAGCTCCCTCATTTTAAAAATGGATTAAAACTTCCAGACAGCACGAGGGAGCAGAAATTGGTGGGGTTTTTCCAAGGTGAGGCATTCAAGGAATAATTTTTCACCTCCCATGTAAATCACCGTCTTCAATTCTCTACTAACTTTGCTCCTCTGTCTCCAGCACTGTCCCAGGTTTTAGTGAGCTCTGGGATTGCGTGCATGGATCTGGCTGTTCAACAGTAATTCCAAGCCCCAGCAAAACTACATAAAACATCCTGTTACAAAACCCTCTCTGGGTCCCTTCTGATAGATATTAAAACCAAACACACACAGTTCTTAACCACGCCGCACAAATTCATGCTTCAGGTCTTTCTTCTTTTTTTTTCTTTTTCTTAAAAATAAAAATAAATTTAGGTTTCACATTCTCCAGAGACTCACACAGACCCAACCTGTGAATTCTCAGAACAATTCTCTCGATACGAGAGGGAGCTTTTCTGCAATGCATCATTTTATCACCAGGCCTTTCTGGGCACTGCTGGTGGCTCGGAGAACACCTGGAATAAGCCCCTGTCTCTGTTATTTCTGCCTCTACAATGAATTATAATTCTTTGGTTTGACGTGTAGCAGCTCTCACGAAATTCCTGGTTCAGGACTCCACACACCAGGACAGGAGCTCCAGTAGCTGATGAGCACTGGCCACATGCCCGGATTTATCAGCTTAAACCAAAACCAGGCAATGGGATGGGCTGAGGGCTGGGAGAACCAGTGGGAATAAAACACACCTTGAAGGTTCTCCAGGAAAAGGGCAGCTCCTTCAACTCCCATGCACGAACCCCTGGGGTCAAACCCCGTATCTGCACCTTTACCATGTGCTCAGGAGGCCCCACCCTCTTAAACCATCATTTCACTGCTCCCTGCAGAATCCAAATGGACAAGCGAGCATGAATGAACATAAACCCGAAGCCCTGGATGCTCGTAGGGGATTCTCCCCCCACTCCCACCAGCGTAGGGCAATAATCCTTCTCCCCATAACAGATTTAGATTAGCAACGGCAGCAGTATTAAGAGGGGCCTTTGGAGCAGGGAAACATGTGCTGGCAGTCTGGGCAGGGTGTTTACAACATCTGTTTTGCAGGTATTAATGCTCGGGAGGCACCGTGGTTTGTAAGGGATAACAGGTCCTGCCATTTCCCCAGGGCCAGCGCTCTCCTCCCACCTCCCCGTCCCCCCCCCCTTCTCTCCAGAGGCACCAGGGAATCTTTAATTGTGCTACAGGTACAGGCCCAGCCATAAAATACCCCAGCTGGGCCACAATTAGTGCTCTGAAACACACGGAAACCACATCTGGCGAACGAGCGAGGGAGCCCGGGGAGCGCTTTGTTCCAAACTGAATCTCCGAGCGGGAACAAATCTGTTCTCGAGCCTGGCTGAGCTTTGCAGTCCTGCTTTGGGCTCTCCCCCTCCCTTGCACGCTCTCGTTTTTTGGATAAACGAGCTCTCCCTTCCAAGAGGCTGCATAAATCCTGCTCCCATCAAGGCTGGCTCTGGTCCCATGCAGACAAATGCCAGCACCAGCGAGGTGTCTGTGGTCACCGCTGAGGCTTTTCCAAACAAGCCTGGAGGTGTTTGCTCATCAAAGCCCACAGCTCCAGCCAGGCCCGCTGGAAACACAGGTTTCCTAACATTCAGCGTGCCCAAAACATTGAAACTTCACCAAAGTAAATTTGGAAGTGGGAAGGGAAAATGTCCCTGGTTTCATACAGAAATGAACTGTCCTGGAGTTGCTGCTTCATGTTTTATAGAGATTATTCTGCCAGTTATACCACTGGTAGCTCTATATTTATGTTTTATAAAGCTTCCCTGTGTCGATCAGACCCTCCAGCATTTGCTCCGACCTCAAAGGATAAATTTGGCCTAGAAAAAGCTGAATGTTGGGCAAAGAAGGGAGAATCCAATGGCTGAATATCGAAATGGACTGACGGGCCTGTGTGACAAGGAGCTAATTTTCACCTCACACTCAGAAATTCAGTCCCCAAACTTTATAAATTCAGATTCTACACTTGGGATCTGCCATCCTACTAACAGTGAAAATACACACACCCCTAAACAGCAGCTTATTTGGGGTTAGAAAAGCTAGAAAAAAAGATCTCTCCATGGAAATAATTGATCCCTGGGTGCCTAGGGAATGGAGTTTTGTTGATACTCATGATTCAGAGGAGGAACACGAAGTTATTTATTAGAATGATGGAAACAAACAGGGCAAACCATTTCACCAGCTCGACTTTCAAGTTCGCGCGCTGTAATTTTTAAGCTATATTTGATTATGTGTGTGCAACACCTGTGAGCAGAACCACAGAATCATTTAATTGGAAAAACCCTCTAAGTGCCTCTCCCAGGGCTGTGCAAAACCTGAAATCTCCTCTCATCTCGCTGGGGAAACACCACATTTATGTTCCATTCCCACATGAAACTTCCTATCAGAGCATTAAAACCATGCACCCTGTAGAACCCACACCAGGCTGAGGGCAAAAAACCCAACAACAAACCTTCAAACCTGAGGATTATTGTAAAGAACATGTTTTCACACACAAATAAATCATCGTTTCAAATGCAATTAGCCATTTTAATTAATCTGAGCTATTATTTGTTGACGTGAGCGGCACGCTGGTGGCAGGAATGTGGTTAAGGAGCACACCAAAAAAAGCTGGGATGTGATTTACAGCTTTCCCTGCTGGGATTGACATCAACAGGAAAGCCCAAGGAGAGCCAAAAGTCCAGAAATGCCTTTTGTCTTTTTTTCTACCATTCTTTAACAGATATGTCACTGAAATTCGCCCCTGTGGCTCAAGCAGTTACACTTTGCTTGTCTGTGGTTAATTAGAGCAGCAGAAATCTTGCAAAATATGCTGGCAAATATCTAAAAATCTTGGTGACTCACAAGGTTTGACCAGTTCCTTTCATTTTCTGATTCATTACAAATAATAGTGGCGGTGGGGGAAAGTGGCCTGGGATGGTTTTGGGCAGCAAAAAAATTGTTTCAAGATGAGTTTAATGAAATTGTTTGAAGTGATGAGTGCACCTACGTACTGTGAAATGCTGGTGAGAAGAGATTTGACTTTTTCTCCCACAGAATTTGGCAAAAAATGTGTATAAATATAAAGAGGTATATATTTATCTTTTTTTCTCATAAAATTAGCCCTGTACAGTGTTAATAACAGCACCAAGGTCCACCAGCCATGATATTTACATCCAGCTCCTCCTGTTTTTTTCTCTCTTATGAATAAATATTTTGAGTGGAAAGGTGCAAGAGAATAAACATCTCTTTTGTAAAAAAAATTACCTATATTACTTCATTTTATCACCGTTGTTGTTGCTCTGGTTTTTCAGGAGTTTTTATTTATTTTTTTTTCTGAGGCAAGGTTGAAAACCTCGTGGTCAAAGTTTGGACTTGAAGCTCTTGGAGGTCTTTTCTAACTTAATGATTTTAAGGTTTGATTCCAGCTGTGCTGTGCAGGAGGGAAGGGAGATAAACTTGCAGAGATCTAGTAAAGAAATACCTGTGCAAGCTGTGTCTTTTCTCCAAAATAAAACCCTTTTGACCGATTTGGGAGAAATAAAGATTCCGAGCAGCATGAACTGTATAGATAAATAAAGATATTGCTCACATTCCTCTACAAAACATGTTGCAAAAGGCATTTCAGATGCAATTCGAGTGCTGTAGGAACACCAGCAGTTTATGTTTGTTATTTCAGAAAATTCTCAATGAAAGTGTCAGTTCCAAGAGGAGGCTGGAGAAATCTGCTCCAGACTCCCAGAAACGACTGAACCAACAGCTTTTAATTGAATCTCAAACGACTGCAACTGCGTTTCGCTCAGCACCCCGTTCCATGGAGATCCAGTTGGATATAGGTAATAAGATTACTCCTGGGTTACTGCCTGGAGCCTGGAAAACACTGCCAAGAGGGAATATGCAACATGTTGTGGGGTTAAGGAAGCCTAACACGGTGCCAACATCACACTGTGACATTGCCTGCGGAGTGTGAAAGGATTATATCCTGTCTTAACATACCATTTCCCCCATGCCAGAAAATGGGAAAGGCTCTAATCACTGAGCAAGTATGCGAGGCACTAAATATAAACCCAAACCTCTTTCTGCTGCTGGAGGATCGAGTTTCCCTTCAGAGCAGCTCTGCTCCCAGCAGTGCCTCTGAAATTTGGGGCTGGAGGCTCTCATATTTATGGCATCTTGGTAATTTCCAGATGAAATCAGACTAGGAGGAAAGAAGCAGAGGGTTGGTGTTGAGGGTTTTTTTTAATACGAGCCATGCAAACTTACTCCAGGTCTGGATTCTTTCCAAGTCACGCATTACTAAACAACAAAGATTTGGCAGCCAGATTTTTTACAGCTAATTTTTTTTTTTTTTTTTAAATTCTGGCTGCTTGAGTCAGAACTGAATCCTAACTCTGCTCGCCTTCATAAGTACTGGGTCTGCAGCAGGAAAAGTAGGTCAGGAAAGATAAAAACAAGCGAAACCAGGACAAAACTCTGGCCTTACCAAAGTAAATGGCAAAGCAGGAATTTTACCAGGGCGGGAAACTCTGGTGATGCACAAGGACTGGATGGCATGAAAGCAGCTCGAGTGAGTTGCAGTGAGGCCACTTTGATACATTCCTGCACGGAATCCTGGAGATATTTAGGTCAGGAAACACCTTTAGGATCACCCAGTCCAACCTTTCCCCCAGCACTGCCAAGGCCACCACTGACCCACGTCCCCAAGGGTCACATCAACACGGTTTTGAAATCCCTCCAGGGGTAGGGAATCCACCTCTGCCCTGGGCAGCTGTGCCAGAGCAGGACAGCCCTTTCCATGAAGAAATTTTCCTGAATATCCAACCTAAACCTCTCCTGGAGTAACCTGAGGCCATTTCCTCTTGTCCTGTCGCTTGTTCCTTGGGAGCAGAGCTCGACCCCTACCTGGATACAACCTCCCCTCAGGGAGTTGTGGAGAGTGAGAAGGTCCCCACTGAGCCTCTTCAGTGCTGTCCTTCCTATTAAAAACTTTCCATCTGGCACCGCAGTCACGCAGAGCTGCTTTTCCCACCCCTCAAAGGCTGATTCCCCGCTCCAGAGGGGGCTCATGACCAACCATGGCTAATGTGCCACGGCCCAGGGTGGCTCCAGCGGGTCCTGAAGGCTTTGCCAAGGAGCCGGGTGGCTGCCCAGCCTCAGGCTAAGGAGATGAGGCAGGAGCACTGCAGATATTCCCATTAAAATGTGGGATTTGGGGGCCACGGGCTCACCACACCAAAGCACGGAGAAATGGAAGCATCACATGGGAAACGGTAACGGAGCAGAAGGAAACGACAGATCTTTGAGGCACTGCTGAGGATTTCCAACCTTGCATCATTAAAAAAAATTAAATCGTTATTAAAATAAGAGACTAAAAATGTAGGGGTTTTTTTTAATGCCTTTTTATACTGGTGAAAATGTTTGGCCAGGGTACGTCATTCCCTGCATCTTGATTTACTTAAAGTGTAAATGTGGTGACCTTTAAAAACTGGAACAAAATGTGCTAGAGAGGTTTTATTGTTTTATTATAGAATGATCAAAAAATACAATTGGGAAGAAGAAAGGAGGCACCTTTTCTCAAAGCAACCATTGATGCTCATGCCCTTTAATTCTAGCTATAATTTAAATCTAGTTATAATTAAAGTCTTTAATTTTCTCCTTAAACCCATCTAATCAATGTTACACTTTCCCCTCTACTTTTTGTTTTCAAGAATTAATCAAATTATTTTCCTTCTAAACCTGCACATATGCTGTAGCTTCTTCTGATAACATCATTTCATTTCCATCTGACCCCTGATTAGGAAAACAATTTTAAATAATGCCAAGGAATATATCATAGCCAAAAAAAAATTTAAAAAGCAATCATAATTAGAAACTAAAGATTTAAGACCTCCAAAATTGCATCAGACATTTTCCAATTTGTCAGTAAATCAAAATACTGATTTTTTTTTTCAA
>WEIT01017806.1:1504-29771 GCA_013389985.1 Dryoscopus gambensis
GCACATACTAGTGTAGTGTTTCTAAACTTAAAAATCACTCAGGTTTATAATCCAATCATTCTCTTCAGTGACTGGAAAATGAGACATGCAATATTCTTTATAAATTTATTTTTTCCCCGTATACTAGGTAATCCCCTGTTCTACGAATTCAAAGATTCATAATTCTTTTAGTACTCAGAACTATTCAGAGATCCAGACCTATAAATCAGAGCATGTTGATCCATCACCATATGGCTCCATCTAGACTTGCATTGCCTTCCTTGTTGGCAGCACTGCACCATTGCCTTTCTGGCATTCCGTTGAGGGCTTTCATAAGCTGCAGGGAAAATAGTCTCCTTAATGTAAAACTGATTGCAAAATAAAGATGATATAAAACTAACTGAATAATTTTTGACAAGAGTCACAGAAAGAGATTAAATGGTCCTTAGAACTAAAGCAGAATTGCAGTGCTCCTTGCATCACAGAAATTTCTGAGCCAGCTCTCTCTTATATCATCCTTCATCTTACCTTTCTGACCTCTTCTATTTTCCACTGGGCTAATTAGTACTGTGTGTATTTTAAGGTGTTTCTGATGTACTCATTAAAGACTTTTCAAAATATTAAAACCTTCTGAAAACCTTTCAATCTGAAATCGCCAAACTCTGTCTTCCTTGCCAAACACTCAGAAAGAAATCTGGACAAGAGATCATCATAATTGCTCTGCCTGCCAAGTGAAGTCTACGTTACTGTTTTAGTTCACGCCAGGAGTGAGGTCTTGAAGTAGTCATGCCCACTTACTGCACTTCGGTTCGATTGCCATATGTGGACATAAAGACTGGATTTTGAGTTTGGTTTGGATAATGCAGAACCAGATAATGTTTTCTAAGAGCACAGCTAATGACCTCCAACCTCTCATTAGGTAAAAAAAATACAATATAAACTAAAACCACCCAACATGTACGTAATGATGATCTCACCTCCTCCTTCTTCTTCTGAAAAGCCATTCTATTGGGCTGAAGTAGACCACGTTGGAAGTACTTTGAGGAAAAAGAATAATTTCAAACTGAATTTTAATTCAAAACCTCTCCTGGTTGAAGAGATATTGTGGAATGATTTACAGAAAAAGCAATATTTCTCTTAATTTAAAAATAACTTTCATAATTTATATGATATATTGGAATATAAAGAAAAGTATTATTTTACACCCTACTATTTTAAGATGATCAGAGACAAAAATTCTCATTTCACCTATTAGATAGCTTCAAGACATGGAATAAAGTATCTAATTATGTCAAACAGTGTAGATATAACTTTCAGTTTTACTTTCTCTAAAATCCAAGGCACTTATAAACTTTTAAGTGAGGATGAACACGTGAGCAAAAACCAATCAGGGTTTAATTTCTTCAGTAGTCTATATTTTGCACTGGCAGCTAGTCAGCAAAGGGAAAGGAAGTTAATTAACAAGAATTGTTCCCAGAGCTTCACAGATATAATTAATAGTGTAGGTATACACAGACACAAATGATGAAGAGGAAAACTGAAATGTCTTATATGAAAAATGAGGGTTAAAACCCTTTAGTAACAGCAGTTTTGACAGACAGTATCCTACTTTGTAAAAGAACCTCGTAATAGTTTTGCACCCAGGAGAAAACATATAACGCTCCATGTAGATTTTAGAAAGTTATTGTTACACAATTCAAAGAATGGCCCTTAGAACAAGGTAATGGTTTTTAAATATTAGGTTGTAAGTCTTTGCACCAGGTAAACTACAGAATAGTCTTTTAATCTTGGACAGTTATTGATCTGTATCTATTGCTTGTGCACACACAGAATTCTACTGTCTCTCATCATTTAAGTGTTGTATTAGGTAAAGATGAATGAGGCATTTCAGCTGAGATTTGAGCACTGCTTGCTCTTTGAATCACTTCTTTCTCCTGTGAAAAATATGAAACAATGGGTCACTCAATATATTTCTTATGGGGTACTTTGGTTTTTGCACTTCTGTAACAACTACGCCAGTATTACTTCCTTACCTTGAATAGCACAAAGTGTTTTAATTGAACAGTCATGTAAGTGGCTTTACTCGTCTCCTGTGAGCTAAGCGTAAGCAGCCCTGATTCCAAATCAACCTTTCAAACAGCAGCAGGAAAATGATGTGTGTATGTGAACACATTGCAGCTAAGACAGAGTAGCTCATGTAGAGCTATTGCTCCTAAAATGATAAAGCACTGGAGTGATGCTCCATTACAAGCATCAAACTAAGATATAACCTCAATCATCTGAGCAGCTACTCAATCCAAAAGACATAAAACCTACCTTTTGCAAAATGCAAGCAATTCTTGAAAATACAGGGGGGTTGTTATTGAGCACCAAAGTTGGCATATTAAATAGGTCTGATATTTCAAATTCTTTTCAAATTGCAGGAAGAGCAATTTAAAATGTGTGATACTTACAGGTAACTGCCCATGAAGGTTGAATTAGAGAATGGGAATAGGATGTGTCTCCAGAAAGGGACCAACCCTGATATATTTACTGACATCATACAAAAGGTCTGTAGCTTGAAATATGGAGGTAAAAGAAAAGCCAGTTATATAGGAAATGAATATATAATAAGTGACATGAGAGCAATCTCTTCAGGAGAGCCTTGTCATTAAGGCAACAGAAGTGACCTTGTGGAGAAACAGATGGAGGAGAGGCTGGCTTTGACTGTAGATATAATAGAAGAAACACATGGAATTGCTGAGGCTCCAGCATGCTCAGTTTTGCAGACTATATTTTGGCCAAAAGGAGAAAAAAATTAAGAAGAGAGAAAACTAGAGTAAGATATCAAGGAAGCAAAAATTGTCCCTTGCCAATAGGAAACTGCAACCAAGTAAAATCAGAGCTAGACATGAGGAATCTGTAGGTAAGCAATCTTGGAAAAAATAACAACTTTCATCCTTTCTATGCATCTTATTTAGAAACTGGCTCTACTAAGATATTTCCAAAATTATTTCACATAGCCTATACAACTGATAGTGTATCAAAATTAAAACTAAGCATTTTTAATTGAGATCATGACATTTAAAAAAGTGAAGGAATTTTAAAAGTATGAAATACTATCTAAATTCTTAATGTTCAAACTGTTTTAATTGATTTCTGATATTGCAGAAAGAAAATTTGCTAAGAAAAGAAAAAATCTGTAGGAAGTATATAACAGGAGCAATACGTGAAGTATAAAATAGTTTTATCTTCAGTCCGTGATAAGGAACTTCTTATTCAGAGACCAAGGCTAAAAATTTATAGATTGTTGAAGTAATGCAGTATTCAAGCCACTCCAGAGGTGTTCAAGGTTTATTGGAAGGGATTGGAGAGGAAGGATTAACTATTTTGTAGGAGATTATGGATGATTCTTATCAAATAAAGGACATTCAGGTGAAAAATGTTTCCATCATGAGCCAGGAAAGAAAATACCTTGCCTCCAAATAATAATAATGAAAAACCAGACACAATAAAGAGAAAGCTACACAAATCAGTTATGTTACTACCACATCTATTCAAAACCAGGAATCACCTAGAACTAGCTTTTCTGCACAGGTGATGTACGCTCTAAGAGATTCCAAGTCCCATGTAGCTCATCATTCCTTTTACACTAAATAAGTATCTCCTTTTAAAATACGTGCTTTATACCTTTTAGCACAGCAACAACATCCTGATGACAGGTTTGACACATCTCCAGTGATAGGACCTGAGAGAAGGGCAAGAAACTGTGCCAGAAGCAGTTTAGGTTAAATATCAGGAAAACATTCTTCAAATCAAAAAAGGTTTTTTGCCCAGAGGGTGGTTGGGCACTGGAACAGGCTCCCCAGGGGATTGGTCACTGCACCAGCCTGACAGAGTTTGAGAAGTGTTTGGACAATGCTCTCAGGCATGTGGTGTGACTCTTGGGGTGTCCTTTGCAGGGCCAGGAGCTGGACTCAATGATCCTTTTGGGTCCCCTTTAACTCATTACATTCTGGAAGGTATTCATGATAACAAATATGCCTCTTAAAGAGAGGTCTTGCTGAACGGATTTAGAAATACTATATTGTAGGGAAGATGTCAAGGTTGTCAAAAAGCAACACAGAATCAGGAAGAACCTACTCCTTATATTAAGTGAGCCTTTTTTATTTGCAGCAATGAAAATACTTTGAGAAAAACAATTTCTCAAATGTACTACAGGCAGAATGTGGCCTTAGTTTTCAAATATTGTAGAAAATGCCAAATGTGCTAACATTATTTTTATGGTCATGTACAATATACTTAAACAACATGTGTACAATGTGGTGGAAACCCAAGCTGGTAACACCCAAAGAGGAAGAGGTGTCAGACCTTGGTGGTGTGTAAATCAGGGCATATCAGGCCATATAAACATACTGCATTAGAGTGTGATATAATAATCTATACATAATAAAGACATAATATATTGCCTTATCTGTTGCCAGATCAGTGCACAGGAATAAGAATTTCTTGAATGTCACAAACATGTCTTCCTGAATTTTACTAACTCTTCAAAGCACCTGTATTGATCTGTGTTAGATATTGCTTTGGCCTTCCACTACTAGTAATAGTATTATAGGCTGCCATGCTATCATTCTATTTTATTTTTAGAAACTTTACCCCACAGGAATAAAGGAAACTTCGTCAGGAAAAAATTGCAGTGAAATCATAGATTTTATTGGTCAAAATATATCAAAATACATGTCGTTAGTTTTTGGAATTTTTTTAATAATGAGGAGTAGAAGAATATTTTATATTTTCTATTATGTTGTTTTTGAATAAGACAGCACAGATTTTTCATTCAATTTGAATGGTCAGAAAAATTCTTAAGTAGAGATATCAGAACACAGTTATAGACATATTTTGAGGAGAAAGAGAGAGAGATGAAGTGGGATCACAAATCATTGTGGCACTGACTGACAGATAGTCAGTTATTGGTGTGACACTAGTTCTGGGAAATGAAAGCATTGAAAAACAGAGGAAAAAGCACAATTTTACCAATAGAAATTGTGAAGTACTAGAAGATAACAGTGAAGGAAAGGTCAAAATTAGAAAGAAAAGAAAGTCAGAAACTCTATCAAAGAAGTGGATGTCTATGAAAGATGAGTGATCAACAATGCTAAAACAGGTAGAAATAAACGATAACAAGTATGAAACAGAGCTGAAAGAAAAGTAGGTGTTTATTTTTCTTCAGACACTTTACTTTGCCGTAAGATATTTAGCATTCTACTGTAAGGTACTGCCTGACAGCAAAATAAAATAAAATGTCATGGACCCACATCAGTTGACATAATCCAGTACAGCTCTTCTGTTAACAGTGTAACCATTATGATTCACACCAGTGTAGGGTGCTTAAAAAATGAAAGGAGGAAGGTTCAGAATGCCTGTTACAATATTCAAAAAGTATGAATTTCTACCCTGCCTTCCTTACTTTCCCCACCTTCCTTCACAGAGAAATTATGTTCCAAGACTTTATTAAGTCTCTTCAGGTAATCCAAATGTAATGAATAAACAGAGGAAGATATACTAGAATGTATTTTAATCGTGTACCAATCTAGATAGTAAATATTTTTGTCTGGTATTTTTTAAATCAGCTTTTTCTAGGAATCCTTTTCCGATCATAAAACTTACTCAAATACATTTATAGAAGGAGCGTGGCTCTACTTCATTCAAAAGATGACTTCATCAAAGCGTGATGTGCACTCTGCTGCCCACTGCAACACAGATGGTGGAAAAGAACAAAAACTCTAATGGACTGGAACTAAGGAGGTTTTTATACCACAGACGTGTGTTCTTAAGAACATGTTATGCTTATTTCTCTTTATCAAGCTGTGAATAGATCAGATATATTTCTAAAATTTTGTAGACTATCCTTTCAGCTGTTTACATCTTTAAGTTTAGATCTCGTTTAAAGATAACTGGTCACATATGCCCGTATATCAGTATTCTGTTGGTATTTTCAGGGGATTTTTTATTCTATTCTATTTTTATTTCTATTGTATAGTATTCTGAAGCTATTGTGATGCAAATGTTTCTCAACACAAAAATGCACTCACAACAGAAGAAAGTGGGAAAAAAAGCCAAAATATTTTGTCCATTTTCAAGCCATGACACAAAAAGAGCCGTCAGCAATCCTATCATACACATACACACACATAAATGTTCAAATTATTTTTGCAAAATAAGATCATGTTCTTGGCCACCCAGTGAAGTCTTTGCTATCCTTAATACTTAATTTTCAAAACTTAAGAGTTGTTCCCTTTTTGTTTGGCTTTTTCATTTCTATTGAAAAAACAATTACAAAATTCACATCTATAGAGTCTTCTTTCTTTAAGCTGACTTCTCTTTGAAAAGAAAAAGAAAATTACCTCATTAATAAAAGAGAATCCATTGCAGTATCATTTTTTTAACCTTCCAATAAAAATACCACCAGATGAAGTTAAGGGATGTTTTTATTTGCAAACTTTTCATATTTAAGTACAAAATACATCAGTAATAAAAATGTATCATAAGAACACCAAATACTCTCTTCTCAAGTATCCTTAGACATTAGTTTGAGGGAGATTAATTTAGTGCACTTAGATTATTCATATTAGTTTCACTGAATGGACTGGATTTAATCTAAGAGAAAAGAAAACTTCCAGTATGATAGTGAAATAAAAGAGGAATGCATATTGGAAGTGCAGAGTTAAAACTGAAGACTTAATAATAATACCTGATAAAGTGTAATTATGGCAGATTTTCTGAGGTATTAAATAATTTCCTTTTGAGTCAATCAGAGCAAGATATGGATTTTCAGGGATTTGAAATATGATGATTAAAACCCAAAGTGTAGCTCAAAAGTATGTCCAGTCTTGAAGAAATTCAAAATAAATTAAGTTTAAACAAAAAAAATATTTCAGAAACCATGAGAAGCTAAGCTACTTTTGATTTATTCAAACCTTATATATTCCCAGTACGAAGTAAGGAAGAAGACAAACTGATGCAAACCTCAATTTTTATCATGTAAATTCTTATGCAAATCAGTTTTAGCCCTCTGGTGCCTGAAAAGTTGCCAGTGTGGCTTTTTGTGTCATGGAGGTTGTAATCCACTGAGCTAGGCAATGGGAGCAGACCACAGTTTAAGTGAAAGCCAGAAAGAGCAATTTAAGGAATTAAAACCAAACAAATTGGAGACACAACAGCACCAGAAATGTCCTCTAGATACGCATATCTTTTTCATTCATTTCCTCATTATGCTCCTTAGTTGTTTCTAAAACATTCAAGTGATACTAGAGTTAGGTATTAGCTCTTCATTCTGTAGCTACTTTAGGTCTTTGTGCATACTGACACAAGTCTCTTATGAAGACATTAGTCAGATTTTATCATTACAATAAAGTATTTTGGCAAGACTAACAGTATACATTTGTCTCTTTCTCCACCAAAGCTGTACTTTTTCTTGACCCTGAATAGAAAGAAAGTTGTTCCTAAATGATTGTCAGTTACATCAATTGTGTTCTTGCCCTTTACATTACCTTTATAAAAGAAAAAACTAAAAGAAAAATGTGTCTATATTTTTGCTTCCTGCTTTCTATTAAGCTTATAAAACACATTGTAATAAAAAAGATTTTTAGCTGCAGTTTATCTCACCTCAACCTACGTCCTCCCTTATCCATGTGCATGAAGGCACATGCTCCCTCACACACCCATTTCCCAGCCGGTTAGTCACAAGGAAGCAGATGAGGCTGAATTAAAGCAGAAGAGAGGACAAGGATGGAAATTTGAAGCTGGAATGAGTAACTGGAAAGGTGACAACCACCAGAACGTGCACATAAGTTGTTATGTCACTGATCCTGCTACCTTAACCTACCCCTACCTCTGAGACCCATTACTGACAAAGGAAACATTCCTTGTGTGCACATTAATTTCTGTGTGAGAGGCATGAAACAGTGACTTTGTTATTGTGGTTATGGCAGTTACTACATGTGGTACCCCTGGAAGATTTGGTCTGAACTTCCTGATTGTACTTTTATGTGAAGAGAAAGATACAGATAGGAATTTTTTTAGTCTTTGCCTTGCTAGGTTTGGCCCTTTTATGACCAGAGGGTGATCCCTGGAAACAACTTCATCAACAGATTGGTTTAATTTCCTTCTCTGGAAAGCAACAGCCTGTGCCAGCTGTTGAACCTTCAAATGCAAAAGGGCATGGCTGAAGCTTTAGTTGTTGCTATAACTGTTTTACACAATTTTGCACAAACCTATTTTAAATAAAACGTTTTTAAGGAGCTTCTAAATGTAGTGAAAAAAATGACTAGGTGGAGCTCTTAATTCCTCACTAACTATCAATTAATGAATGATCAGTTGCATAGGACACCTTATAAGTTTTCTCCTTGATAATGTACATGAGAAATATTGATGACACCATCCAAATATGGAAAACATATCCCTTCTCATTGCTCATCTCTTTTCTTCTCTGTGCGTTCCTGGTGTGGGGGTGGTGTTGACAAGCTCCAAATTTCACTGGTGTGCCTACTCCAGGATAGTCGTGATGGCATAAAGCACAGTTTGAAAGGCTTCCTAGAAAGGATGCATAACAGCTGAGTTCTGTTACTCTGCCCGAGAATCAAAGGAGAGATGCTGACACCTCTCTCAGCAAGACAGGAACATTTTCAGCCCTGATATCAACTTATTTAGGGGAGACATTATTCTCCAGCAATACTGGCTATAGTCAGATGATGATAGAATATATCATGACATATATTTGTATGTCACATAGCTGTAAAACATGATTTTGGTTGCCTGAGAGCAAAAGTGTTTTACACAACAGAATTTATACACTAGAATTCTCAGTATCTTCTTAATTTTATTTATTTATATTAATCTTCTTAATCATAGATGTGTCTTTCACAGCCTCTGTGAAGATATGGTGAAATTTTCTATTCAGACCAGAAGTGTAAGGACCCAGTTTTCTCAGGAGCTATATGGTCAGATACCCACATAATCTACAATGAGTCAGGGCACCTGGAATAGCACTCAGTTGTGTGTGCTTTCAAAATAAGGAATAATCTGAGTGTTGAGGAGATTAAATAGGATGAGAGGAATGTAGTTGTACATCAATGCCTTTGGATTTTGTTTGTCTTTTGATAAAGATTGACGAGCTGTTTCATTTCCTTGGAGTTCTGACTGACATCACACTGGAATGTCTCTTCGAAAATATCAAAAGAGGAGATCAGAGACAACGGATCCCTTTAAGAAGGGGCAACTGAACATAGGGCATGTAAAGTCAGAAAAGAATACTGAGACAGGAGGAAGATGGGATCGATGAGGAAAGAACAAAAGGAGTCACTAAAGAAATTGAGTGTAACAACAAATTTAAAAATGTATGAGATGTTTTATATCACACAAGTGGTACTCGAAAGTGTGGGCTGACAGCCTGATGTTTTCAAAACTTTGTTAGCACATATGTGCTAGTATATTATGGAACATTTTGCCAAATCATTCATCCATTTTTTTTCCCATGAAAGAAACTCCTGATTAAATCTTACGCTCTGATTTCAGTCAAAGGGAATCTGCTCACCTGCACAAAGCTCACCCTTCATGAAGAGCAACCCAGTAGGTGGAGATGAAAATAGATCTGCTACAAAAGCACAGTACTCTGGAGCTGCATTGGCACCAAGCAAAATAACTACTAGAAATTTTTCATATTAGGAAAATATTTACATAGAAGTAAATGATATATAGCAAAATATAGAAAAAGTCAATTGGCACATTTGTTATACATGAAGTTCATTGAAGTAACTGATCTTTTAGGATCTAAATGGAGAAATAAATTTATGAAACATTGGCATGTTTACTTTCTAACACACAAATAATGAAGATGTTCTAAAATTGGTCTGACTTATACACTTGTGGCAACTGATGCTCATTCACTTTTGAGACCAAGGATGCTTATGTAAAGTCTGAACTAAAGTGCTAGATGAGGAATATATTCAAGCAATGCTTAAAAATTATTTAACTTAGAAACACTGGTTGAGATAGAGCTCATCTAGCATACAATTAGTGAATGTAATTTTCCACAGTTTAATTTGTCACACACACTAACTTTGCATAACTTCAAAAAAAATCTTTCCTTGAAAGGAAGTACTTTTAAAACACTTTGTATAATAGCTTTTCCTTTTAGTGATGCAAGCAGATGAACTAAAATATATTTAAAATGCACAAGGTAGTCTAAATAACATGTTTAAAATACAGAAAAACTCCTCCTTGCAATGAGTAATAGTAATTACCCTGTAGGTATGAATCACAATAAAAAAATAATTGATTCCTTTTGTTTTATGTCAAGTGCTGTTTGCTGGTTTGTTTGTGTTTTTTTTTCTCAGCTGGGGCCAATTGTTTATTGACAGCGAAGAAACTGAAATTTGTGCATGACTTGGAAAGATCTGTGTGTTTTCCCGATGAAAAGTAAATTATTATTTACTTCTATATTCGCAACATTTCACTTTTTCTGCATTACTTCATATGCTAGTACTTCATACTTTAAAAAATATTCTTTACCTGAAACATAAGTTTTCTTGTTACTTATGCATCTTATAGCATGAAATTGAACAGAGATCCTTGAAAGTCCAACTGTAATAGTGGTGGAAAAAAGGTTGGGGAATGAAATTCAAAGATAGTTTTATGAAATCTAGTTGAAATATAAACATTCTAAGGCGTATAGATATCCAGTGAAAAGAACAACAGTTTTTTCATCACATCATAGAAGCAGTGGATGATTTGGGTTGTAAGTGAACTTAAAGATCACCTAGTTCCAAGCTGGGGCAGGGATGCCATCTACCAGGCCTGGTTTCTCAGACCCCCATCCGACCTGCTCTTGAACACCTCCACGGGTGGGGCATCCACAGCTTTTCTAGGCAAACAGTTCAAGTACCTCATCAACCTCACAATAAAGAATTTCATCCTAATATCTAATCTAAGCCTACTTTCTGTCAGTTTGAAGCCATTCCCCATTTTCCTTTCACTACATACCCTTGTAAAAAGTCTCTCTCAATCTTTCTTGTAGGTTTCCTTCAGGAACTCGAAAACCGCCAATTAGATGACCTTGAAGCCGTTTCTTTTCCAGGTTGAGCAACCCCAATTCTCACAGCCTGTTTTCATAGGAGAGGTATTCCATCCTTCTGAACATCTTCACAGACTTTTTCTTGACCTGTATTAACAGTTCTGTCTTTCTTGTGTTGAGGACACGGTACCCCAAACAGGGTCTCATGAGCGCAGAGTAGAGGGGCAGAATCCCCTCCCTTAAGCTGCTAGCCACTCATTTGGTGCAGGCCAGGATGTGGTTAGCTCCCAGGGCTGCAAGAACACACTGCTGGCTTATGTTCAGCTTTCCACCTACCAGAACACCCAAATCCTTCTCTGCAGGGCTGCTCTCAGTGAGTTCTTCTCCCATTTTGTGTGCATGTCTGGGATTGCCTGGAACCAGGTGAACCACCTTGTAATTGAACTTGTTGAACTTCATGAGAGTCTCATGAAGTAGCTGCTTTTGTTTCCCATTCATCTAATATATTTAGCTTTTCTCTTTTTTGATTGGTCTGTAAATTAGGGCTAGAGCTTGCCCATTTTTGATTATTCAATAGTGGTGAAGAAAACATCTTTTTTTTCCTAAAGGAGTAAAAGAAAGATTAAATGTATCAAACTTCAAATATCTCTGGTTTTCTTTTCGAGGTTTGATCGCACCATTTTTCAGCTCATCTCATGTTGGGCTCCTGCTATGTGTTTAAGAAAACAGTGTATTCTTTCTTTTCAGAATGGTCACAATAAAGCTAAGGGGATTAGATTATAAATGAGGAAGAAAAGGAAAAAAATTGCCATTGCCTGGCAAAATCTTTTTATTTTCCTGAGAAAAACCTTGCAAATTCATTTCCTTGCCAGCTTGAATGATTTTTATGTCTTTGTCCAGATCTTGCTTCTGAAGGCCTGGGAAAAACAGATGAGTTTTCAAAATACTAAGGTACACAGGAGACAGTGCTGGGTATTCAAACCTGTCTGGTCTCTACCCAAGAGATTTACTATGATGCAACTACCTAAGAAAGACATTATTGCTTCATACTGTAACATCCTCTATATTATAGGAAAAAAAAAAGGAGAATAAATCAGAACATTTTAGTATCTGAATTTCTAAAAGAAGACTGATATTTTAAACAGACTTTGGAATGAAAGTACGTGTAAAGATTTAAATAAAATGATACCTTTGGTTTGTTAAATTGCCCTTCACTCTTTCACTTAGTTATCTAGGAGAACAACACTCAGAGATTTATCTTAGAAGTTCAATGATATTTTATTTATATATTTATTAAATATGTCATTTTCCAAAGATATTTCTCTCTAAATTTCTAGAGAAGCAGACAGCCTATCTTGTAATTTACCCCCTTCAACATACAAGGTTGCCAAAGTTATTTATTTTTACATGAAAAAAAGAAGGATGTAATATTCTGTGTGTAGTGTTGCCACCATTTGTAGTGAATGATTTCAAATATCACCTATAAACAAACAGACACAGAATAATGAAAGATTATGCAAAGGTTGGAGGATACACAATACAGTGCCACTGGTTGTCAGAGGGCTCACTATGCACAGTCCATCTAACCTGCACTTTTTTGTTTGGAATAGGATTATCCCTGCAAAGAATGCACTGCAACATTATCCAAAAGGAGTAGTAGCATTTTAGAGATGTATATCATTTAAGTGTTTTGGGCTGTGATAACACACTTAAAACTGTGCAATATCCAGGCTAGTCTGTGGAATTTTAAAATCCTCAGTGATACAATACTGGTGTCAAACAGGTCTCAGTCTCTCATAGAAATTCTAAATATCATATACTCCACAGAAGTCTGCAAGACCTAGATAGACAATATCCATTATGTTTTGCCTAGTCATTTTTAGAGTAATTTCACAACAGAACTTGAATTCATTCATTCCAGAAAGTAGAAATAACAAAATATAAAAGTTGAAAGTCAATTTATTTTTCCATATGTTCAAGTAGAAAAATCTTTAAAGGAAACATCAGTACCTAAGAAAAATGAATAAACATTCACTTTTCCAGCAGGAGTTGATATGTGTACTCAAAAGACCAGGGAAATATGTGTTTAAAGTTCATTTTATATATTTGTGCCTTTAAAATCTTAAAGACTAATTAATAAAACTACTACTAAAGTAGTAGTTCTAAAAAAGTTTAATATTGAATTTAATGTTTAGAAGAATCTGTTTCCTTAAATTTTTGCTAGGTGTATATTTTGACATTCTAAAATATCCAAAGTGTAAGATTCCTTAGTTTTAGATTCTCTTTGTTAGTCTCTGATTTTGTAAAAATCAGACATTAACAGACAAGTGATACCATGAAAGGGATGGGAAGTAAAAATGATTACCTACAACACTGACAACCAGAAATCTTTTAAAACATCTGTTTTTAACTCTTTTTTCCAGGAACTTAGTGAGTTTTCTACTTTAATTCTTCTTAAATACAGAGATATGGATCAGGATAGCCAATATCCCAAGTGTTGATTTTATTATGTGCTGTGTATTAGGAACTTGTATGAAGCCCACTATGAAAACTTTTTCAAATCCACTTAATGCATGGACTGATATAAAATACAGTGAAAGTAGACAACTTGTACTGAAAAGTACAGCATGAGTTAATTATGGAGGATCACTTGCTGAGTTTAGGAATTGTTGAATTAAAATCAAGATCAGAAGCTGACATCTGTTCTGACAAAGGAAACTTTTTTATACGTATACCTAAAAGCACAAAACAAGACCTAATTTGGTTCTTTCTTCCAAAAGATATAGATGCAGATATGCTTGGGGAAGACAAAATTACAGTAGGTTGGCAGTAAAATGTGAAATATATTTCTGTGTTTCTTTAGAAGACTCCAAGAAGTATGTAAGCAGTGAAAATGGACTTCCTCCTGCAGAAGAAAAATGTATCTGATATCTGATATATGGGATACATAAAAAGGACAGGATCCCTGGTGAGGTGTGTGTGAGAAAAACATTTATTGTGAATTAGTTGGCTTAAAAGAATAAGCCCTTACAGATTCAAATCAAATGTAAATAGATGGAGTGCTTTTCCTCCTATGTTTCCATTTATTTTATAAATATATCAGCTATGCATATTTTGATATCATAAGTGCTCTTACATATCTGTTATCCTAATTTAGCTCAAGTTAAATGTGCATTACAGCCTAATAAAAAATTGTTGAAGATGTCTACTGGGAGATGTGTTCTAGTGGAAGATGTTCCCGCCCATGGCAGGTAGGTTGTCTCGATAATTTTGAAGCTCCTTGTCAACCCAAATCATTCTGTGCTGCCATATATGGAGTCTGTAGAAGTATCACTGAATATCTAGAATGTTTTCTAATCTTCTCAATTTACAAAAATGTTGTCGGGAGGAGAGAATGAGATTGTTTTAACCTACTATAGTGATCCTTTTGATATCATCGTACAGTTGCTGCCTTCATAACCTCAGGGAAAATGCTGCATTCAGTGTTGATTTTGGAAAGATTTTTGAGAATTCCATTTCTCTAAGGAATTTGCCATTTTCTTCTAAATGAGTAGCCATTTTTTCCTATAACAGGATTTCTGCCCTTTAGTTTAAATAATCTTTTTGCCTCTTTAAAACGCGTTTTCAGATATCAAAACTCCACCCTTTTTCTTTTATCCCGGGTAGCCATGATGCAAGAGAAGACAGGAGAATGAAAAATTCCAATAACCCACTTGGGGGTAAATTGGAGAGATTAATCAAAAACAGACTTTTGGAAACAAGTAGGGCCAACATAAAGTGTGCCGGCGTGATCTGTGTGCATGAAAGTCCATACAAGACTGAGAAACTGAGTTAATTTCATATTAGTTTATCTGAAGTACTTGTTTCTGAGGGCTAGGAGTAAAAAAAAAATACAATAAAGAGGAAGCCTAGTCTTCTTTGGTTGACAAAAATTATCTATCTTAATTTCTTCATTACATTCTATGTCAATTTTTATGGAAATAGGTAACCATATATATTTTCAGATTTAAAAAACCTGAAGTGACAATAGTGCAAATGATGTTTTAACTGCATTTGTGAATTATTTTTATTTAATTTGTCAATCTCCTCACACTAAAAAAAATTGGTAGTGAGAAATAATTGCCTCTACAGAAAAGTACATTAAATAAAAAATTAGCCTTTTTTTTTGCTGTTGCAACATCCTCAAAAAGGTTTAAATGGAGTAGTAACTTTGATAAATTACAACATGAGAAGTTTATTAAAATGGCAGATGCTTATTTAATGTATGAAGTCAATATTTCCACCATATATAAAGGAAAGTAATAGCATTCATAATTTATAAGAAAAATTCAGCATTATGATTGTGTTTTGTATACTAATTCTGGATCTAATTATCTTACAGTTAACATGTTATTTTTACTACTTACAGGGAAATCTTTATATAAAAATTGGTAATAAATGTACTCTGTATAATAATCTAAATATAATGATCCGCTTTTGAGCAGTTCACTTGCCCTCAATACCAGTTTCGAATAGATTAGAATTTATGACATAGTTCTACCATTATTCAAAGCAAAGATTCTGTGGTATGTTCATTTCTTTAATGATTTCCTCCCCTACTCTGGGCAATCTAGAAAATCTCTCCAATGAGTTAACTATTTTTGGCACAAGTTTTGTCCTAAATACATTCTCCCAACAGCTTTATTCTATCTAAGACATAGCTGTGATGGGAAGAGTTGTTAGCTTTGAGCTACAATATTCTACTCCTCTGTCTTCCTGTGTCTTGAGACTAGCAAATTGGAAATGATTGCTAAAATCAAGCCATGTAATTAGACAGCATAACATCTAATATACTCCTTTTGTCAGCTGGCCAGAAAGAGAATTCCAGTAAATGATACATTACACCATGAAAAAACTCTTTCAAACAAGCCTGTTAATGATGATAAATAAAGAACTTGTGCAAAACCAAGCAATTAATCCTTTGGAAGCTTTCCATTGAAGTTGCTATTAAGGCATCAAGCAATGCAAGCACATACATAAACAAATCCCTTGGGAATATTCCGCTTTAAGTTAGTGCATTTTCTTGCAAACCCATCTGTAGTAACTTCTTTCGTATAATTTCTTATTCACTAAAATATTGTCTTTATTTTAATAAAGGAACGGTTATTCATAGTGGCAAGAATCAGTTAAAGAAAAAATACAACATATCATGTAAGAATTTTATATGTTCAGAGACATTGCATTTTATTTTCAGAGAACAGATATTGATTTATTTACTTGTGAAGCAAGGGTATTTTTACCTCTGCTACAGGGACAGAGAAGATTGCAATATTCTGGCATTAATAATGCATTGGAAATAAAGGGGAATAGTAAGCAAAAATTTATGCTACAGCTTGTAAAAAATGTGAAATGTCAAAAGGTTGTGGAAAAATCCTCCCAGTAAACACTATTTCAAGTTACAATCTTGTAAAGCAGTTTCTCAGTGTGCAAGCAACTAAGTAGATCAATGTCTCAGTACATGAGAAGATGGTGTACATTGATGTTTTCAGTAATTTTTTTCATAGGTCCACCAAATTATTCCCTGCTCATATTATGAGCTCTGGCTAGAAGCATAAAAGAAAGTAAAGAATGGTTTAGCAATTATTTTTACTCTGTAAACACAGAACTGTTCAGATTTCATCTTATTAGATGTGTGGAAAATCCTTTGAATGTTTGCCTTCAGTATAAATCCCACAAAATAACAAAAAAATAACAAAAGTATCACAATAGAGTATGGAAGATTTTTGCTATGTCTAGCCTAAAAGAGGTATGGATATCAAACAGTTAGTTTTGGTTGGTTTGTTTGTTTGTTTTTTTACCAGAATAAGCTGTAAGATTATTCTAACTAATGCAATTTTAAGTTTAAATATAGACACTTTTTCAGGTATGGATTGTATCAGTAGCCTATCATTGAATGCTTGCAGTTTTAGACTCTTCTCTTCTTTTGCAAGATACCTTTCAAATAAAGAGAAATGCTAGAGCTGGTGTTTTTCCAAATTAAATGAAGGGGAATATTCTTGAGAACAGTAAGAACACAATGGATAAATTGATCAGTTCTATTATATTGTAGCAAGAGTTGTAGCAAAACCATAATAAAAGTACTTCGAAGGGAGCATTGGTCATGACCATGGAGGATTTCCTTGTATTTGTAAAGACTGATAAAGGAGAATATGAACATTGAGTACTTATTTTTCTCCAAAGAAAGTAATTCTGTAGCAGAAAAAATAACAGCGTAAATTGCTGAAAACAGTGAATCACAAAATCCTATTACTGCGGGCTGGTTGAAGTTGGAAGACATCTCTAGAGGTCATTTAGTCTAACCCCTCCGCTCAAGCATAGCCATCAAGACCCAGTTGTCCAGGACCATGTCCAGGCAGCTTTGAACAAGAAGACTCCACTCTGGACAGCCTCTGCTAGTGCTCAGTTACCTTCACAGTAAAATTTTCCTGATATTCAGGATGAGCCTCAAGTGTTTTAGTTTGTCTTTTGCCTCCTGTCTTGTCACTCTGTCTTCTTTACACTCTTTTAGATATTCAGTAGAAAATTGAATGCGAGTCAGCAGTGCCCTGGCAGCCAGGAGGGCCAACCCTGTCTGGGGGGTGCATCAGGCTCAGCATCACCAGCCGGGTAAGGGAGGGGATTGTCCCGCTCTGCTCTGCGTTAGGGCAGCCTCACCTCGAGTGCTGGGGGCAGTTTTGGGTGCCACAATGTAAGAAAGACATTAAAGTACTCTAGAACATCCAAAGGAGGGCAACAAAGATGGTGAAGGGCCTTGAGGAGAAGCCATATGAAGAGCAGCTGAGTTCACTTGGCCTGGAGGAGACTGAGGGGAGACCTCATTTCAGTCTACAACTTCCTCATGAGGGGAAGAGGAGGGGCAGACACTGATTTCCTTTCTCTGGTGACCAGACTGGAAGGAATGGCCTGAAATTGTGTCAGGGGAGGTTTATGATGGATATTAGAAAAATGTTCTTCAGCCGGGGGAGGCTGGGCACTGGAATAGGCTTCCCAGGGAAGTGGCACATCATTCACGGAGTTCAAGAAGTGTTTGGACAATGTTCTCTGGCACACAGTGTGACTCTTGGGGGTAGTGATGTGCAGGGCTGGGAGCTGGACTTAACGATCCCTTCAGCTCAGCTTATTTTGTGATTCTNTTCCTCATGAGGGGAAGAGGAGGGGCAGACACTGATTTCCTTTCTCTGGTGACCAGACTGGAAGGAATGGCCTGAAATTGTGTCAGGGGAGGTTTATGATGGATATTAGAAAAATGTTCTTCAGCCGGGGGAGGCTGGGCACTGGAATGGGCTTCCCAGGGAAGTGGCACATCATTCACGGAGTTCAAGAAGTGTTTGGACAATGTTCTCTGGCACACAGTGTGACTCTTGGGGGTAGTGATGTGCAGGGCTGGGAGCTGGACTTAACGATCCCTTCAGCTCAGCTTATTTTGTGATTCTGGGATTCAGACACTTCAGGCCAAGATCTCTCTTGAGCCTTCTCTTCTCCAGACTAAATCATTCCAACTTCCTAAGCCTCATCTCATGGAGAGACGCTCCAGTCCCTTAATCATCTTTGTGACTCTTTTGCTTCACTTTGTGCCTTGCCTGCATGTCTCTCTTGTACTGGGGAACTCAGAACTGGCCACAAGACTCAAGATATCTCTTCACCAGTGCTTAGTACAGAGATCCTCTCCCTCAGCCTACTGGCAGGGCTTCTTCTCAAAGTATTCTACAGTCCAGGATAATGTCAGCCTCCCTTGTGGAAAATAAGTATTACTGGCTTATGACGAATTTGGTGACACTAGGATTTCTGAGTCCTCTTTTTCCTCTTTTTATTTACCAAATGTAATGTTTTTACTGCCCTTTTTGCACAGCTTTCTATTAGAATCTTGTGGTGACTGAGGTTCTGCTACATAGTAAGACATGGGTCAAAAAATTGCAATTGTAAAACACACAACCTCTGTCTGCCTAGATGGAAACCGCTATTGGGTAGCTGTTATTTTCTGTAAATATGATTCATTTATTGTAGCTAGACTAGAAGAGAGAAAGACACTAAGTGGAGAGTATTCATAATGTATTCTCTCAATGAAATATCTGTTAATACACATTTAATTATCCAAATGATTAATAAAGTCAATATTTATTCTGTTTGTTTTTATTAAGAGACCAATCTTCCTGACATATCTCTTACAGAGAGTGATACACACAAAATTAAATTCCTAACACACTAAACTTGTAAATAATATAAAACCATTTTTAACCTGGGAGCTGTACTGTTGTGGTTAAATCTCTCTTAATATATTATGTTTGCATTTAAGAGTAATGGTTTAAATAGAACAAAAGCAAAAAAGGCATCTCATCAGGTTCTGTACTACATAGCCACAAGCATGAAATCAGAGAGTCTGCAGAATCTGCTGTGAAAGAAATAGACCATGCTGTGTTGGGGCAGGGGGGGAGGGGGGTGGAAAACAGTGGAAATAAAAGTCTTTATATTTGAAGGGGAAAAATATTTATGCTCTGATTCTAAATTCAGTAAATTTGGATTATTATATGAGGAGGCTAGGGAGATTCACAATATTAAAAAAAGAAAAAAGGATGAAATAGCTATGTGGTCCTTGTCCTTTTCTTTATTTTTCTACTTTTTTAAATTAATTTTTTGTATGCAGTAATGAGTAGCCTTTTCATCCTCTTTTCATGAAACAATTCCAGAAATCTGTGTGTCTTTTGGGCCAGTGAGGCTGGATAAAGTTACCTGTTAAACAGTAAATATAGAAAAGTACTTAGTAGTCATCCTGATTATGTACAAGACTAGTTTTACCATTCTTTTTCTGTGAAAAGGTAATTTTTTTTTCATAGCCTATAAACAGATTCATTTGGAGTATTTTCTTTCTCAAACTGTTTTAACACCTGGTTAAATGACAAATGTATTCTCCCAATAAAGACACCACAGCTGAGAAAAGAATACAGTCTGAAAAGTTTTACCCTCCTTGGGGATTGATTTAGACACTCTAACTTTCATATTTTTATTATGTCTATGAGATAACTAGTCATCTTGGGGTGTTGTGAGGAATTCTGTGTTTGGGGCTCAAGAAAAAAGCATGAAGTCAATTGTTTTCATATATCAGAAGTAACCTAGAGGGGTTGACTCATTTTGGCAAGGATGATCTGCTGGGGATTGCAACAGAAATTCAATCTACTAGGCAGAAATAAGAGACATGGTTTACCTTTTGGGCCGCATGTCACAATATTTATCACTTTGAAAAACAAAAAAGGAAAAAGTTTTACTGTGGCTGTTGCACATCCTCACTCATTATTATAAACTCTGAAAACTATGATTTACTGTGTTATTCTTTCCATCAGCCATGTCAATGGACTTATTTCCAAAATTTTCTCAGAGACCTCAAAATCAATATTTAATCTTTAGAACAAAAGAAAATTGAAGATCATGACTTCAACCAATTAATTTTTACTTTATTTTTTTCATTCCCTGAAATCCTAGTCTTGCAATTTTTAAAAAGGAGCTACCGGAGAAGGTCCAGCAGAGGCCACAAAGATGATGAGGGGTCTCGAGCGCCTCTCTTATGAAGAGAGACTGAGGGAGCTGGGCCTGTTTAGTCTGGAGAAGGCTGAGAGGGAATCTCATAAATGCATATACATGTCTCAAAAACTGATTTCAAAAGGGTGGTGCCAGACACTTTTCAGTGGTGTGCAGCAACAGAAGGATGAGCGATGGCCATAAACTGAAACAGAAGAAGTTCCACCTCAAGAGATGTGAATCCCCTCAAGAGATGTGAACGAGCTTCTTTACACTGAGGGTGGCAGAGCACTGAACAGATTGCCCAGGGAGATTTTGGAGTCTCTTTCTCTGGAGACATTTGAAACCCACCTGGATGAGTTTCTATTTAACCTGCTCTAGGTGACCCTGCCTTGGCAGGAGGGCTGGACTAGATGATCTCCAGAGGTCCCTTCCAACCCTAGATTGTGATTCTATAATATGAATGTTAATGGTGACAGCAAACGGATGGAGTCGCTGAGCTTCACAGTTAAGTTTCCAAGTAGACAAGGAAGGTTATTTTAGAAAATAGATTATTATTTTCTTTCACAAGTTCATTGGATTTGTTACAGAACTTGAAAACCATCTCAAGCACTCTATATAAGACTCTGCTTTTCTGCACTAATACCAATTTAAATGACCACTGTTTGATGTAGTAAGGATTTTGATGTAGAAAAAGTTATTAGTTGGTTTCATAATATGGATAATACTTTTAAGTTTGACCAGTCATTTATTCTTCATCACTGATTTTATTTAATTTTAAAGTAAAAATAATATTTTCTAATTGATACACCTGGGATGCCAGAATAGTGTTTCCAAAAATAAGTTCCTCATTTTTAACATTGTCTCTAGAAGGAGAAAAAGACACTGATCTTGATGCTGACCTTGTGATAAGGCCTCTATTACTTAGCAGACTTGTGTTTTCTGATTATGTAGAGTAGTGAAGACATGGATTTTTTCTTTAAATACAGGTCTGCTATCCTCTCTGCTTCCAGTTTGCCACCATTTGAACTTGTTCTCTTTTTCTTGAAGCATAAACCAAGAGTAATCATATAAAAGGTAAACAGAAACTCCTCCTAATCACACAGACACTTTCTATTTTCTACACAGAACTGGAGAAGTGATTTAATATTTGATTCTCTGGACCTTTGATGTAAATTTTGCATAAGACATTAATGGATATTAATGCTTTTTATCTCCAAATTTGCACTTCCCACAAGCAAACACTGTATATTGGTATAGATAATAGTCTACATACAATATGTATACACAAAGTCTGGGTGAAATGTACATTTTTCTTTACAGGTTTCAATCAATTTAGATATTTCTAATCTCTCTGGATGAATTTTCTAAGAAGCTCCATGATTCCTTTTCATCGTCATTTTATTGAAGTATTTCTTTGAATGCATGAGTGTATCCACCTCATTTCATTTTTGCAAGCTTACACTCAAAATGTAGTCATTACCTTTTCATTCCAGTGTCTAACCTTGAAGACAAATTTACAATTGCACACCCTTCCAGAAATTCTGTCTGGTTGAGGCTGAACTAATTTACATTTTTTTTCTCAACTGACTAAAGTCAGTGTCAATTTTAATGTTTCTTTTATGTCATGGAGGAAATGCTAACCCTATCAGGATTTTCCTACTAATATAGTTACAAAAAACAAGGATTTTCTAAGAGCAAACTATCATTAGACATATAATTTCTTCAGGAATTCAGATAATTATGTAAAGACAGTCAAACATACTGTTTTCAAATATGTTCATGGCTTACCTTGCTCAAATGCTGTACACAAAATTAAGAATTTATACAATTCCCCATGTCTATCAACTAGTCCTAATATTTATGCATTGAAATGGTGCCTCATCTTATAATAACTCTAGACTTTGTGATCTGAAAAACTCTCATTGTGAGGAAAGATTTAATATCCATACACAGTTTCCAGGCTCCAGATGGAAAGCCCTAAGGACTTTTACTGTCCTTCAGTAACCATTCCTCAAAGCCCAGGGACCTTGACCATGACTGAATGCAGCATTTAACCTGGAAAAACAACTGGATGGTAGACTACCTCTATTTTAAGAAATTACACAGCCAATTATATTTTCTCTTTCGAATGTACATTAAGTTGGAAGAGATGAGTCACAGTGGTGTCACTTTGGGTGGTGTTGTATCTTCATGCATGCCTTACCATTTCTGCCATTTGCTAAGTGAATAGGAACAATATCAGTATCTTGGGTCTAATTCTGGTATTATTTGGAGTTCTTCATTAAACATTTAATTTGTATAATCTGCTGTAGTTGTAGCCTTCCAGTTGATCTAGAATGAGGTTTGATGCACAGAAAAAAATATATCTTTAATCATATTTTTATTGCTCTCATTGTTCCATTTGTAGGAGTTATCTAACTAGACTACATCCAAATTTTAAAGCACATATTGTCTTTGTAATATGGGTGGGTAGAAAAGAAAAGAACATCAAATATTACATCCTTGACCAAATTTTCATCTAAAATATCTAATTAAGCATGTACATAGATATGTATGAATGAAAATTTGCCATGGTTCCATTGTGAAACTATGTCTTTGTTCTATCCTTAAGCAATATATTTAAGTGTTCCACTTCATATTCCTCTGTAGGGGTGGCTCAGCCTATTCTTAGGCTGCAGCCCCGCATTGCCAGCCAAAGCCTGGCCAGACAGTGGGTGGATTTCCCCGCCTCAGCTGCATTGGTTCTGTGTTACAACTCCGCCTCCCAAACCCCCTCATTGGACTGTATCCCAGTTGTGTCCTCCCCTCTCCCTGTCCATCATTGGTTCCTGTTCTGTTACCGCCCCCTTGAAAAACCATTTCCACGCCCACCTCAGGGAGTCCGGCTCGAGAATTCGGCCAGTCCAGTGGATATATCCGTCTGTGTAAGCCCTGGCTGCGTCGGATTAAAAGCTTTTGGACTGCCCTTCCCACCTCCTTTGTTCTTGGGACGCTTTCTGCCTTGAAATCTGGCTACCTGGCCGAGCCGCACCGAAGAGGGAAAAAAGCGCATTTTCCCACCCGGCTCTGAGATTCTCCCTTGCGTTTCCTCTGCTGCCTGCTGAGCGGCGAGGACGCTTGGGAGACGTGGCTGTGCTGCCTCTGCCTTGTGAGCTCGGCCAGGGAAAACCCAGGAAAGCGAATATTCCTCTACTGTTACATGGATGAAAGTTGGTATTTCCATTTTAATTTTATTTTAAAAGTAATCCTGAAGTCAATGATAACACAACTGTTCCTTTTTACTAAACCTGCACAAATATTTTTGGGTTTGTATTGGTATTGCATTTATACTTCAAGATAGTCTGAAATAAAGACACAATCTGAATGTATCAAGGAAGGATTTCACATCGTAGTCTTAACTGTAGCGCAAATCCTTGGCACATCTGGCAATTGCGTAAACATCATGTGGTGCTATAATAACACATTCTCATATCTAAGTGTGTTTTCACTGTGGGTTGAATGGCTTTTATCCAATCTGGCAATTATATTTGATGTTGAAACTCTATACTTTTACAATATTTTCCCTTGCTGTCATGTACTAACACTTACAGGGACTATAAACAAAGATTTTGTGCAAAAAAAATTACATTTTTAGGAACAGATTGTTATTATGTATGTCTGTGTTAAGCCTATATAAACTAACCCTTAGCCCCAGAACAGATAATTTAGATGTTAATAAATGTACTAAATTGTGGCTAAAGTATGTGAGAAAATTTGCGTGAATTAATTTAAAAATGTTACACAGTGCCCATGTGAAAAGTGCACACCCTGCGATGGAATGCAACCCATGCTGTTCATTATATATATATAAAACTAAATATAGTTGGGAATAAAAGAATATGATAGTAATTAAAAACCTCTTGATATAACATGTCTTATTAAACACAAGCCTTATCAGAATATAAAACATACATATTATCGTTTCATACATATTTGCTTAAATTGTAGAAAATTACATACATATATTGGAAAAGAAAGTGGCCTATAAGAAGGGTTTATTAAGTGAATGATGCTATTATTTGGACTGTGTAAAGGAAAAAGAATCCTGGAAACTTCATAGGTTTTATTCATGCTGTAGAAATTTTTGATATTTCTGTTTTGGCTGTCAAATAGAATTCCAAGGAATAGTAGATTAACCCAAAATCTAGAAGACAAAAATATTTTACAATTATTTATTTTATTTAAATATCAAGCAAACAAAGATAATTCATTGTTTGGGAAGGGAAATTTGAGTACTTGTTAATATAAAAGTTGAAGTTTTCTCCCTTTTTCTGCTTTGAGGGAGATGTGAAGCTTCAAGCAGATTACTGAATTTAAACTTATTATGCTGGGGTTTTTTGGCTTAGAAGTCATTTTTCAATTTGATAAAGTATTTTTTATACAGTCTTATAAACAATTGAACTTGTAAAGTTCAAATCAATAATCTTATCTTTTAGATAATTGTATTAAAGTCCTTGGATTTCTCAAACCTCTGATCTTATATAGACTGAAATGTTGTGCTAAAGAACAAATGCATTGATCTGTACATCACCTTTTACTTTAATTAGAAGACTTCTCTTAATTATTTGTGACTGTTCTTCAAACACAATTCAGTTTTAATGAGCACATATTGAGTATTTTTTCTTTTTTCTTCCCTGCTGTCAAGCTTGAAAAATATGTACTTAAGTGCTAAAAAGAGTATTTCAGATATTTTCAAGTGCGATATAAATACTTGGGTTCTAAATGAACTATTCTGCACTACTTGGATAATATCTGGAAATAAATCAGATCTTTAGGGAAAGAAAAGGTGGAAAAAGGTGGGGGGAAAAAAACCCAGAAAGATATATATATTATATAAAGATAAGAAAATATTGTTATATGGATAAGTTTATATAGATCCTGAATTTGTGCAGATGATACAACGTTTTTTGCATTGGTTGAGTTTAATTTTATGTTTTTTTACATCAAGTTTTAAAATCTTCTCTGATAACAGATGATGCTTTGAGGTAAATCAGTAGACATGGAAGCAATGGAAGTCTTTATGAACATGTTTTCAATTTACAGCTGGAGCCTCTGTACTCCAGAACACCCCAACATTCTCAGTAAAAAATTTCAGTAACCTGCAGACCCATGCCTGGTTTTGATGGCTGCTTTCCATCTTTTCATACAAGTCAGTATATTGCAATAAAGTATTTAGAGACCATTTAATGTTTAAGGCAAGGAGGACTTTAAACTAGTGATGACGGGAGAGGGAGACAGCTGCTAACAGCCCTGTGTGGGAGAGAGGTAAACAGTGCTGATGAGCAGAGGGTTTGAAATAATGTGAATGAAAGGGAATGAAAAATCAACAAAATAGAGATAAAGAGGGGTCACTCGCAGCATTTGCACGTAAGCAAGGAAGTGCCACAGCTCACCATTACAGAAAAAGGACGAACCAGACTGCCTCTGGGAAATCTACGGACTGAGGTGCATCTCTGAAATGCTTAAACTTTCCCCTCCACTAAACAGTGATGCAACCACACCTGGAGCATGTTACACAAAATCTAAACTGCACCAATTTTAAACATTCAACATAAAATAGACAGAAAAGCTGTCAAAAGTTTTCTTATATTATTTGGCAGACCACTCTCAGTCATAAATAAGCATGTAATATTAATTCATATTGCAGAACAAATACATATTAAAGAGTTACAATTGTTCAAAGCACTAAATCTGCTTTTCATGACATTAAAAAAAAAGTTATGGAACTGTGTCCTCTGTGTCTAGTAGACAGTTATAGTCCTTTAGCAAAAATTATAATAGTCACTTGTTTACAGAAGGATTATAAACTTGGCCTTTCTTTCCTACTGACTGCTCTTATTTGTAGATCTTATATGAAAATACAGCCATTGAAGTATAGTTGACCTTATTTGTGAAAGTGTAAGAATCTGAAATAAACTTCCTCTTTTCAGTGTATAATCTAACCATTTTGCTTTTGGTAACTTCTAAGATCACACAAGTTTAAAAGTTTTGGAATTTTTTTAAGTGATCACTCTATTTAGAGCATTGTATTTGATCTGTTAAAATATTAAACTGTGTTCTCTGTTAAAGCTGGCTGCAGTTGAAGCCTTTGTAAATAGTCTTCTTTCATGAGAAAAAGGGAGAAGAAAGACAGAGTGCTCTAAACTGTAATGTAATGGAGCATAAACTGTTCATTATTTAACATTCTTTGAATGATAAAAGATTAGTTATTGTAATTCCATATTTTTGTATTATCCTACAACTTCAGAAAAACAAACTATTTATACTGCACTCTTAAAGATTATTTTAAAATGAGTGTTCATTTATACAAGTCTCATATAGTGCTTTTTGAAAATCAGATTTCTTCAGCATATTTGATACTAGCGTTATTCTTTTCCTAAATATACACAAATACATGTTAGGAGAAACAATAAATATTGTTTCATCTTAAAACAATGGAATAAAAACTTTTCCTTTGAAAATTAGAAGACTTTTAGAGGAAGGCATTATATTGAGAAATGAGCAATTTTTCTCCCTCTCATTCAATATCTGAAAACATTATAATTTCTCCCTTCATCAAATATTTGCTTTCTTTTCTTTACAAAATCAGTTTATTCATCAAGGGAAAACCTTGAGGCTTTTTTGTATGTTTTATAACTAAGAACTCAGATTATTTCAGAAGAAGAAACCACTAATGAACTGGCTTAACAATTGTTAACCAATTTACCAATTAATAACTTCATTAACTGGATTAGCCTACCAATTTCCATGGGACAAGATTGAATAAAGAGTGTAAAAATAACAGTAAAAAAAATATAAATCAAAAGAACAAATACTTGAGTTTCCCATCCCAAAATTTCTGCACCTCATTGGTAATTAGCAATAGAGAACTAGTAAATGCCGTGCTTATTTATATTCTAAATTGATTGAACACATTTTAAATGTACACCAGAACTTAACCAATTGTTTTTAAGACTTTATGGCTAGCCTAAGAGTCAAGCAAGATAATTGTCCTTGCTTCTCTGAGCAGCCGTATGAAGACTGTTCCACCATAGGTTCCATGGCTCTAATTCCACAAGACAAATCTCATTAGCAGAAAACTCTCATTAGCAGAAAGTGGTAGAAAAAAAATCAGTGTAATTAAATTAAATATAGGGATATTTATATAATCATAAAGTGGTCTGGATTCCAATGCCAGAACTTTCATCTAGTGCCAATCTCCCTGCCATGGGCAGAGATGCCACCCACTAGACCAGGTTGCTCAAAGCCTCATCCAACCTGACCTTGAACACTTCCAGGGATGGGGCAAGTTCTCTGGACTAATAACTAATAACACAGTAGTGTTGTTGTGTAGAGTTTGCTGGCATAACCCACACTGGTAAGAACCCTCCTGAAATGGATGACGGGTCAATCAGAGTTTGTTGTTTTTCCAGCTTTGTTCAATACTTTAATAAAATACTTGTCTAATGTAATAAGAAGTATCCTATTTCCAGCTAACTCAAAACAGTGGAGGTCAAGTAGCATGCTCTAGGAGAAGCCCAGAAATAACAATTATCTCAAAAATTTGCAGAACAGTTCCAGAACAATAGAATGCTTTTTATTAGAAATATATGCATTTACACAGAAATTATGTTGGTGGACTTATAAAGCTGATGCAGAAATAAT
>WEIT01017810.1:351-20460 GCA_013389985.1 Dryoscopus gambensis
CAAGGAGCTTCAGAATACATTCAATCAATGAGAAGTACTTCTAAATGGCTGTTTAAAAGAAAGAAAACAAAGAACGCATGTTTGCAGGAAATTGTATTTAAACTGAAGTATCTATGGGTATTGCTTAGATGCAATTTTTTCTTTTTTTAAAGAAAGCCGACTTTCAATAAAGCCTGCGCTGGTTAAAAGGAACATGATTTGCACAAATCTCTCTGAAACACCTCTATTTATAAAGTTCCTTTTTATGATGAATTGGAATAACTCCTAACACTGTAATAGCACATGTAATTTCAACACCTGGAAAGAACTCCATCTCACTAATCAGTGTTTACAACCATAACACCAGGATTTCAGCAGTCTGTAGTTAAAACCTGGCTCCCAGTAATGGCAGGAAAGGCATTACTATGCCTACACTACATCTTCCTGCTCAGATTTATTTCCTTTAAAACCATTTCTCTGGGATTGCAGTTCTATGCTGAATTTCATTTGTCAGTCATATAAATTACTTGTGACAAAAACCTTTATACTCACGACAGAGATTTTGGAAGAAACTTGAAATGAAGAATTTTAGACACCAAAATAAACCAGCTTTGTTTGACCATGCCAAGAGCATTACAATGAGCTAAGTATAGATTTGCTCCTTACTGCAAGCCTTGTATTATACTTCTGTTAAACTGAAACAACCAAGCTATGTCACAGAAGTAGTCTCCAGCAATTACTCATTTCCCTGGCTTAGAGGTTCCACACAATGCATAATTTAGACTGTTACAAGTTTCAAAGGTTTTGGCAAGACCTTATAAAAGCTCTTGGTTAAATGTGGACAGAAGGAGAAATATCTGAGTTTCAAAAGTGGTCTACTAGGCTTAAGGAGAGCCAGCCAAGAGGATATGTTGAATGATATCTGGACTTGGTACCATTTCTTTGGCATATAGAAGAAAACATACCATATGGTTGAAAGATGATAAAACTAACAATGGAGGACTGCCTTCATGAACCTGCAAGCACGTATTTTTCAAGGAAAGGGGGGAAATCTATGCAAGGGCAAAGGCAATTCATTTTTCCATTTGGCAACTTCTTTTCAATATTCATAGAACAAACACAGAATTCATTCAGAATCCAAGACAAGTTACTCCAACAGACAATAAAGCTCATATCATTTACCTGTGCAATAACGAACAACTCACTGTAAACTAGCCAAATTCAGCTTCTCTAGACTCAATTTCTTCGGCAGTTTCTTTTGAATTTAGGCGAAGCCTTAAAAAGACTTCTGAAACTGTGGAAGACTTTACCTCTTTCACTCACATTATACAAAACTAAGTTCAAAGTACTGATGAAGAGAGGTTTCTGAGCCATGAATAAAAAAGGAGAAGATGTAGAGGTCTATACTTTTCTGCTGCCTCATCTTGTCTTCCATCGGCAACAACCTACACCAGTGGAAACTGTTTCTCCTACCCTCACTCAATGCAACTGTTTCTAATACTAAATAACAAGCATTGCTTCTGCCCGGTCTCTGTAACTGGCCGGTACCAGACAAGCTTCCAGAGCTCTATTCACATTCCGTTTCTGGCAGGTTCACCGCAGCCTCTGCAGCACACCAAGCTATTTGTTTTATATGCATCTGTTATGGGAATCTTGTATGTATCATAGACTCATAGAATAGCTGGAAGGGACCCATAAAGATCATCAAGTTCAACTCCCTCCGTCTCACAGGACTACACCAAAACAAAGCCATATGACTAAGTGTTGTCCAGATACTGCCTGAACTCTGGTAGGCTGGGTGCTGCGACCACTTCCCTGGGAAGCCTGTTCAAGTGCCCAACCACCTTCTCAGTGGAGCATGATTTGAGTACAGTCTAAACCCCCACTGAAGCTAGACATAAGACACTGTCCCCATATTCCTTTCTCCTCTGACCAAATGCAAGTGCAACCACAGCCAACAAACCCATCAGAAGCTACAATGAAAGGAGAAAAAGATGGATCTGAGAGCGCTGAGTGGGAAGTGCCTACCTTTATTACATAAAAGAAAAAAAGCATGATAGATCAGAAGAGACCAGGGAGTGAAAGATTCAATGGGATGGGATCACAGACCTCCTCCTTTTCCACTCAGGCTTTGTTAAAATTTGCAAGAACACTTTCTGGGATAGAAGGTGGAAAAGAATTTCACTTTTAGCTACAGATGAGCATCAAAAAAACCTGACAAAAATATCTATAAATACTTATTAATATAAGCTAGTAAATACTGGTCAGGCAGCAACAGATCTCTGCTCACTATTGACCAACGGCCTGATGGGAAAAAAAAAAAAGTAACTCCAAATACCTATCCCCAGCATCTTGCACTACTCTTGAGTTTGGCTCCTTTAACAGTTTTGCAAATGTAGCTACACATATACACAGCGTTATTTTCTTCACAGCACTTTAAAAATGATGGATAGTAACAGTCTTTATATAGCTCTCAATTCTCTTGCACATAAATCTTATCCAACACTTAAAAAAAAAAAAAAAAAAGAACTTTTTGCCTTAAGGGTACTACCTGAAAAAGTAATTTGGGAAGGGGGAAGGGGGAAAAGGGGGAGACTTCCAACATACCTTTACAGTTTAAAAGTATTTTTAAATACAAACATTCCTATATTGCAATTTACAGTCTTTTATGTTTGTTCCAGCCACATCTTCAAACAAAGAAGAACACTGAATTACAGGTCTGACAGAAAAAAGTTCGATGAAACATTAAGCATACTTGATGTGTACTGATCACAAATTTAAGTGCAGTTTCTCCTCTAATGCATTTATATGATTGCAATGTCTGAATTAATACAGAAAAACCTGTTTTACTTACCAACTACCACTGTTCACTGCAAGACAGAGGAACTGATGACCTCCCTTAGCACTAGCTTCCTTGCAATAAAATTCCAAAATTATTGTATTTTGCTCTTTAAGTTGAAAAACCAGAGAAGACTTTTAAATTACACATCCTGGGTATACAAAACAAAATACACTTAATATGGGTTGTATTTTCATGCAGAAAAACAACACCAAAAATCAAAGCTTTGCCAAGCAGACACTTGACATAAAACAAGAGAAGAAAATCCTTTCCTAAATATTCTGAGCTCCTAAAGGCATCTTAAACTTTGAGATAATGCACAAAAAGAATCAAAATTCCTTAAACATTTTGAGTGTTGTAATTAATTGAAGGACTATTTATTGAGAGTACTCAGGTGCAGAGGTGTGCACAAGTGTCTCTCTATTCCATTGAGGTAAGACACAGCAACAAGAGAAGTTGTAATACACATCAAGCCTGAGGGACTATCATACCTACTTTAATGTGCATTTCTTCTCTCCTAGACTTCAGTGGTGGACTTGGTAGCATTAGCTTACTGGTTGGACAAGACGGTCTTACAGATCTTTTGCAATCTAAATGATTCTATGAGTCTGTGTTAGCGCAAAACCTAATTGTTGAAGAAACAATGGTGTCACTTCACAAAGCATGACTCCTAGTGTGGCTAAAAAGTTCTAGGTTTTACACATTACCACCTGCTCTGACCAATGAAATAGAAGATTTCAGTGTCCAGAAACAAAAATCTCTCTACTGCCTGTGTTCTTGGAGCAAGCACATTTTGCAATCCATGGGAGTATTGCTTTCTATGTGTTGCAAGGGCAAACAACGTCCCTGTTTTCCAACTGCTACCTCACGCTATGGGAGTCAAACACATGCACCTACAAACCAAAGCAAAGTGCACCAGTCTACGTTTGGGATATGCCACTGTTTTTCATCTTCAAACCCTCTGAAGAGAAGAGGAAATCACATTAATCTTCACAGCACCACTGTGAGATAAATAGAAAATTATTGCTTATCCTGTAGCATATTTTACCTACAGATTTTATCTCATGGGATTCTGAATACAGCTTTTGCGCCTTAGCACAAGGCTAGCAAAATTTCCTGAATTCATTAATTAACAAGTAATAGCCACATTAGTCATTATTTATGATGACGTCAAGAACAGTCATAAAGTAATCCCTGAAGTTTGTTTCAGAAACAAATTGTGATAGCCGAGTACACGGAGCTAGCAGCTGGAAGTGGAAGGGATCAAAATGGGTCCATTTGTGGTACGTCACAGCATAATCCTGTATGGAACCTCTGATGTTATGCCTGCCCCAAAAAGTCATGCTTATGGACATATTCATTAGCAGGAGACAAGCTGTCTGACCAACATCTCAGTGAGTGGGTACTATGCTGCTGTGATACCAACGATCCTTGAAGCAGTCAGAATCTTGGTTTGAATGATTCACCTTAGGATACCTAAGGATAATTATAACAGCATTGAGGGCCATGACCTTCAGTGTCTCTGGTGGGACTTTTTGGCTGGTAGGAAGGATTAACCATTCTGTACTAGGACTATGTCATCATTACATTACGGGACTCAGTATTGGGAGCCTCAAAGATGGTTCTGTGATCATGGGATACTCTCTAAGGCTCAACAGCTGCTTGGAAGACACAAAATCTGCTTGACTACATGAGGCAAAAGTATCTTTGCCAGTAGGCTGGAGAACTTCAAAAGGAGAGCTTTACTCTTGAAATTACGTGGGAGGGAATGAAGAAGCTTAGGATAGGATAGGCATGCCAGGAGGCTGATGATGGGGAGAGAAAGGACACAGCAATTCACAAAGCAACTGAGCTGAAGTGTAATTCCTTTGACCACAGGCATGTAGAGCAGGAGGTTCCCATAGAACAGTCTTGAAGGAAAGCTCTCAAGCCTGTACCATGGAACTAGCACACTCGGATGCCCCTCCAAGGTCTCTAACGCATGCAGCAGGGGGAATAAACAGGAGGAGTTTGAAGACTGTGTGCAGTTACAGGGTTACGATCTCTTTGGGATCATGGAGAATTGGTGGGATAGCTCACACAACCAGAGAGCTGTGATGAAGGGATACAGGCTCCTTAGAAAGGACAGCAAGAAGGTGAGGAAAGGTCTTGCCCTGTTGCAGTGCATGTAGCAGTGGCAGCAGTGCCCACACCAACAAACTCCTGGTGGATGGGCACCCAGGGCACTGGTATCTGACATCCTGGTCACTGTGAGTTCCCGTGCTTCCCCAGGAACTGCCTTTGCATATTGTTCTGTTAGAGGTACAAGATTCGGCCAATTAGTTTTATCTATGCCCTTATGTTTATGCATACCCTGTATGGAATATGTATGATCTCTGGAAAGTTCTGTTACATTCGATACTTCATTTGTTCATTCAAATAGAACCCTCCCCTGACTTTGTCCCATTGGATATTCTCCCCTGTCACTTCACAATTTACGGAACTCCATTGGCTGTAATCCTTTATCCCGCCCCTTTGGCTCCCATACAAAAACGGGCTACATCTGCCTGGGTGCATCTTTGTCTGCTCTATTCTACTAAAGAAGTTGCAGGGGACCCCTCTCTGTTCCTTTGCCTTTACCAGCGCTACTTTTACATCTGTCTGCAGTTCGCTCCCTGGGAGAGAGCCAGCACGTTCTGTTACTTTTGTAACAGATTTGCGTCAGCCATGGCTATAATAAGGGTCCTCCCTGGGACACCTCCGACACTCAGATGCTGCTGTAGACACCGGGCAATCTGCAACCAGCGTCATTGCTCCCTCACCCTTTTTTCTGTGAGAGCGCTCAAACACTGGAACAGGTTGCCCAGAGAGGCTGCAGACTTGCAGACAATCAAAACCATACTGAAAATGGACCAGGACAATCTGCTCTAGGTGGTCATGTTTGAGCAAAAAGATTGGACTAGTTGACATCAAGAGCTGTCTTCCCACCTCAACTATTCTGTGGTCTTGTGATGTTCAGTTCCATTTAATTTGATTCCTTATACATTTAAAACACAAATCTAAGGCCTCATCAGTGACATATGCATTGCAGCTTTATTCTTGACACACAGCCCCAGTGCAAACCCATTATCTCCAACTGAGTGGTCTCACTGGGATCAAATTAAACAAAGCATATTTAGGACTGAGGTCCAGCACAGTTGTTTTCCTAACCATGCATTTTACTTCATCTTTTTTTATTCAAAGGATCTCATTTGTTTTAAAAGAACTTCCATTTCATATAGAAGTTTGAAGGATTCACTGATTCGTTATTTTAATGGCAAAGCTTCTCCCAAACTGAAGCTATACTGAAAATTTAAACAATGTAGATGAAAATAATAGGCAATATATATCAAGTTAGAAATCCCATCTGTGTTTTTTTCTTTAAGTTTCCCAGTGTATCAACACTGCCCAACAGATACCTAGTAAACTTCCATTAAAATGTCCTGTATCACAGTCAATGCATATAAATACGTATCATTGGAGAACTGCAGGATGGCAGAATTTCTGTGTATATAGGATGCTCAACAGAGGCTATGTAGTCAGAGAAATATTTTAACATGTCTTTCAAAATGGGGACATGAAAGTGGACATTGAAATGTCTTTCAATGTTTACAATTGTGCTGGTTTCAGCTAGGGTAGAGTTAATTTTCTTCATAGTGACTGATATGGGGCTATGCTTTAGATTTGAGCTGAACACAGGGTTGATAATGTAGAGATGTTTTTGTTATTGCTGAGCAGGGCTTACACAGAGCCAAGGCCTTTTCTGTTTTTTGTACTGACACACTGGTGAGGAAGCTGGGGGGTACCTGGGAGACTGGGAGGAGACAAAGCCAGGACAGGTGACCCAAATTGACCAAAGGCATATTCCAGACCATGCAACATCATGGTCAGTATATAAAGTGGGGGAAGAAGGAGGAAGCATGGGGCATTTGGAAGTCATGGTGTTTGTCTTCCCAAGTCACTGTCATGTGTCATGGGGGCCTGGTCTCCCCAGTGTGGCTGAACACCTGCCTGCCCATAGAAGTGGTGAATGAATTTCTTGCTTTGCTTTGCTTGTGTGAACCACTTTTGCTTTTCCTATAAAACTGTCATTATCCCAACCCACAAGTTCCCTAGCTTTTACCCTTCCAATTCGTTCTCTGATCACCCCTGGCTGCTGGCTGGGATTAAACCACTACTGCCATGTCTGAACAAATTTTAACATAAAACACACTCTTCCTAATTCCTGTTGTCCTGAAACATTTCACCGCTCCATTCCTTATCCAAAAATTACTCTACACCTGACACCATGAGTCATTATAAAACTACCTTCAACGACACCATTCGAGAGTGTTAGGCATGAGGGGCCAGGAAAGCACTGACAGCTCACAAGCTATGATAACAACAGTTGTGATGAAACAGTAGAAAACGAGATTTCAGTAGCACAGTTTCTCATTTCCTGTTTCTGCTGGTTGGCAGAAGGTGATAAACACAGAACAATCTTTGGATAGAATCATCATAGTATCATAGAATTGTTTAGTTTAGAAAAGATCCAAGATGCAAACACAGCTTTGAGAGGGAAAACACTACCACTGCATGTTAAGATACCTTTAAGTACCAATTTTACAAAAACAGATTTTGAGTTAGCTGATTGCTGATAGAAAATGCCTGGTTACACGATATTTCCAGAAAAAACATGAAAATTCTGTGCTGCAAAACAGGATGAGAAGGCATGGTGGAAAACAAGACATTTTAAGCAGTCAAAAAACATAATTCATAATAAAGGGGGGAAATGAAGACAAGAAGGAGAAGACAGTAGCAATTCCAACCAACCTATTACGTTTAAGGTTCTAGATTGAAATTTCAGTAATAAGCGATAATTATTCGGTTGTGGCAAACCAATGCAACAGATAGCAAATTGGTAAGCCTATCATGTTGTCATCTCATTTCTGTATGATTTCTGTTCAAAAACAGTATGCACTTTTGTGTCATGTAGAATTCATTGGGGTCTCCTTTTATAAAGTGACTGAGGTCACAAACTTCTGCCAGCAGGCACCTGGGGTTCCAGGAAAAAAGGGAATGGAAGAAGCACAAAAGGGAAAGAGAACTTCACTCTTTCTTAGGTGAGAAAATGCTAAGAAATGTATGTAAGGTAATAATGGAAAGATACTCATAACTTTCTTTTATTATTCTCTGATGCATTTCTCAAAGCAAAACTATACTCTTCTTCAGAAAGGTGGCACTAACTACTCTAGGTTATCCACCTTGTATGCTACAGACACATTTCTCAGGAAAATGAAAACTCAAGAAGTACACTAACAGTCTATTACTGTACAACCTAATGTATATATTGTTCTTGGGGGAAACCCATCAATGACCCCATCTGAAGACAAGATTTTCTTTCTTTCACTGGTACCTAGCATGAATACATAACTTCCTCAGGGAAAAAAATAACTCCTAGGTAGATCATTAAAGGTTTTCCAGGCATTTGCCCTGGTAAGACAAATAGCCAAACTTAATATAATCACAGCTTCTTAATTTAGACTGAATTTGGCTATTATTTGAGAAACAAGTGTCAGTTTTATTTGTTTTGAAAGATGAAAGATTAATTAGAATAGCTATGGGATGGCAAATCTCCCTTCATACTTATCTCTGTAATGATCCATATACTGTCTTGGTTTTTTTTCTTTCAACTGAATATGCTGCAGCAACACTCAGAATGCACAAAGTTGAAACTGGTCATAAACTTTTATTAGAATTCTGTTGAAATAACAGAATTGCAAATAAATTATGCTAAATAATGAGGAAGTTAAATGATTCTACACTGAGCCACTGACTTCTTGGCAGCTATTTGTTTAAGTGCCTGAAGGAGTAATTATATTGCCCCTGGAAGTTTAGTTTAAAGCAACCAAAACCCTAAGCTGTAAAATTTTAAGCAAATAGCAAGAACTACACGCAAACTCTCAGGGAAAGGGTGATGAGTAAAACTTCTGATCCATTAACAGCATGTAATAACCATGTTTTAAACATAGTAAAAGACTTCCAAAACTAGCAATTACAGCAACAATTTTTGTTCTTTTAGGTTGTCCTCACCTCCCTGTTCCATATACTGAGTTTTGGGTACCATTTTTCTCTAAAAATTAAGGTAATTTTAAGATGTGACAACTAATATTCCACAACAGGGACGCACTATGTCGATATCCAGGAACAAAAATGCATGTGAGCAGGCAAAAAGTTTTTCAGAGGAACCATAAAATGCAATTATCATTGTTTTACCATTTATAACTCATAGAGTCCAAGTGGCCTGGGAGAATACTTAATGGAAAACAGCACTTACAACAATAAAATAACAATTATGGAATGCAGACAATGCATTCCCAGTTGACTTCTATATGGAGGCCAGTGGGCCTGCTGGACAAGAAACGAAGAAGTCCTGTGGTGGGTAAGTCCTAGGTTCCTTTCCAGCTTATGGTGACTGAGAAGGCTTCCCCCAGAATGCTCTGTTCTGTTCTGTTAATGTACCCCAGTTCTGCTTCCCTGGCTGGCTCCGTTGGCCGCTACACCGCTTGCTACCTGATACGCCCTCAGAGTTTCTTGATTGGTTCCCTTCCCCTGGACTCCCGTGGCTCCCCCTGCACTTCTCAGGAACCTTGCTCGAGTGCAGATGTATTAAAATCTCTCCTGCAGAACCCCGTGCCAGGACCCTTGCTGCTCATTCATCGCTGGGCTGTTTTGCTAGCTATTTGGTGTGTGAGCGTACGAGTGTGTGCAAGTGTGCTGGCTGCACAGAGAGGCTTCCTTAGAGGCGCTTTTGGGAAGGTCACAGCATTTTACCGTCCAGTATCACCGCGACACTTCTGAGAAGTCCTGTCACAAATCCATTTTAGGACTCAATATGGAAGAATAAACAAGCAGAACAATCTCAAGTCTCTGTACACTGACCAATTCCAGTCTCAGGTGAACATGAAAGCAATAGCCATATATTCTAAATAATGATAGTTCAGGTATTACAGAGTGAAATGTGTGAACAAAATCAGAAGTCACAGTTTAAAGACTGAGCTTTTCAATATTAAGAAACGCTTGCTTCTTTACCAGATTTCTTAATTAATATTTTTATTCTTTTGCAAAGTACTTTTGTAGCAGATAAATAACATCAACTGAAAAATAAGTCCTACCTGTTTCCTCTTTTCAGGTGGAAGCGATGGATCCCCATCCTACAAATAAACAGATATATTTTATTGGCAGCTTATTTCTGAAACCAGAAACTATATTAATTCTGTGAATCTAATTGTAGAACATGTATTTTAACTAAAATGTTATCAAATTATTTTTTTAAATAGTACTGATTAATATCAGTAATACTAACTCCAACTTTAAAAATTTCTGAAGTTGAAGATTTGTTTACATTTCTAGAACAGCAGGTCATTACAAATTTGTGTTGCATTAATTTTCATACTGGTACATTAAGTTGCTGTGGAAAAATAATACCATAGTCAGTTTTTAAATGGAATTATCACTGAAACTAATTTCCTCAGAGCATGCACTGTCTTTCTGTGTCCTATATAACAAGCACTGCCTCATCAATGCAGAACAAATGAGTAATAATATGATCAGGGCTGTACAACCACAGGACTCCTCCAAACAAGTACCTAAACATTTTTATAGCAGCCATTATGGACTTTTTTCCAATTTTTTTTGAGGTTCACCTTTGTGCCTCAATTAAACATTCTTCATAAAGAACAACCTACAATCAGCTCCCGATACTTCTTTTTCAGAGACTGGTGCCGTTCCCGCAGCTGGTTGGCCATAAGTTTGTACTGGTCTCTTTCTTGTTGACAGGTGTCCAGCTCTTTGGAAAGGATCAACAATGCCTCCTTTTTACTTTCGAGCTTCCTTTTGCACACCAGATACTGCAGAAAATAAAAACCCATACATTTAACAAGTCATTTCTACCCAAGCCAGTATTGGATACAAGAGGCTCAAGATCTTCTCTGAAAAGTTGGAGGAAGACTGTACAAGATCAAAGTCTGCCACAAGTCATCTTAGATTATTAATAACAATCATGGGGAAGATATCTCATATAGAAAGCTTGAAATCCATCTGTATGGCCACATGTTCACCTGACCACTGTGACGAAAAAATTAGCAATTTGAGTTTCTCATTCTTTTCCTCATATGTAATAGCATGAGGAACCTTGCAATTTGCCCAGCAGCCCTGGGAAGGCTGCTAGAAGGAAGAAGCATTTGCAAACTCCCTTTTCTACACGTGTTCACAATACCCAGCTCCCAGGTAGCAACCAGTCATTCCTGCTTCACTTCCCACTGCCATCCTTCTCCCCACTACTAGCAATGTCCTCTGGGCTCAGCCTCCCAACTGGACACTGAAATGGGACCATGTTACAGCAGAAGGGGCTGCATGAATGATAACCAAAATTTACCTTGACTCTGAAACAATTACAGTGTGATGCCCTGTAGTGGGTTGGAGCTGAGTTGACTGATGAGCTTTTGGGCCAATTGCACTTTTGCGATTTTTGCATATTTAAACCGTGTGGAGGTGTGGGAACTCTCCTTTTTTTGTTCCAGCTCTCCTGCAGGGAGGGCAGGGGGGGAATGGGCCCCGGGCTCTGTCTCTTGGAGCAGGCCTAGGCCTTGCCCTTCCCCCAGCCCTGGGGCATGGGCCCCTGGGTCACTGCGGGCGAACTCCCTCAGGGCTGTGGGCAGATAAGAAACAACCATAAGCTGCTGCATAGCGGAGACCACCGGGGGCAGCTTCTAAGGACTGGCGGGCTTCCCCCCCCCACCACGCGGCCCTGCACAGACCCAGTGGGAGCCGATGGAGCTTTCTGCAACCAACCCAGCCTGAGTCGAGCTGAGGAGGACATCATGCAGCCAGCAGCATAAAGGGAAAGAGGCTTTTTCTCCAACATAAAGCCCTAAGAAAATCATGGCAGCTTCAAGGTCAGAGAGAAAGAAAAAGTAAGTCATGTGGGACAGAGCTGAAGATGGCAGCGGGAAAAGAGGGCGGAGCGTGCCCAGTGAGAAGATTAAAAATGCTTTCTCCAGGCTGTGGTAAAAACTGTAATATCACAAACTGTTCTTTCCTTTTTAATCCATTTAAAAAGACACGAGGGGATGAGAATTCTGTGTGCAGCCTGCAGAAAAAAGAAAGTGGCCACGCCAGGTCACCTAGGAGCTGTAAGAGACTTTTAGAGATTTTGTGAAGAAGAGAGCCACTGCTTTCAGGCTGGAATTTGCCCATCCTTAAACGAGAAACAGCCCATGTGTGGTCCACGATTGGCAGTGTCAAAGAGACTGAGATTTTCATGGGACAGATGTTTCTCACAGCAGCAGGTTTCCGGGCAGGTCTGTTGCTAGTGGCAGTTTGGAAACCATGTTTGAAGCAAAGAAAAAACGTCTTTTCCCCTAAATCTTGGAGAGACTTTTTTTTAAGAACTGTAAAACTGACCAAATCCATGTCTTATTATCCTTTGTGAGAGTTGAATAAAAGGGAGGGGGTGCTGGAAGAGAGGGGAGTTTAGCTTTAATTTCTTATTATTTCTTTTTACCTTTAGTTTTGTTAGTAATAAAACTTTCTTTATACTGTAATTGCTCAAATGTGTGTCTGTTTTGCCTCGCAAATTTCCAGTTTTCCTCAATATAATCCTATTTCCCCTAATAAAAATAACAGATTTTGCGCTTAGCCAGTTCAAACCACGACATGTCCTTATGGCACAGGTAAAAGAAACTTAATTACGCTGTGATTCTACAGGCACATGCTCGTTTGAGGCAAAAGAATGGGAAATAATGCAGGAATGATGCAAACAGCTAAAAGGGGAGGGAAGGCAGAGATGAGCCTTCCCCTGCAGCCACCGCCTCCCATGTGAAGGGCTCATGCACTAAGCAAAGCAGAACTTGCAAATCTTAGCTGTTCTGCATTAGTCTGATCTGCTTCATTGCCCTTCCCCATTGAAAGGCAGAGTAACGTGTATGTCATCTTCAGTGTTACCTATCAGAACTTTCAAGCAACTTTTTTCACTTAACATGATGTTTGATCAGCAGATTCTTATTACCCATCACTTGACACTGCTCATGCTAAAGTATATATTTCTATTTCTGATGTTACTGACATAAGACGTGGCTCTAAATACTTTCTGAATGTGCTCTGCAAGAGACCAAATACCACGGCAGTCATGAAAACAATTTATAGTTTCATTATATCCTCTGACAAGAATACTTTGTCATTATGGGCTCTTGCACAAAGCAAGAACATCAGCACTTCCATACTGTTCAAGTCAGTGCTGTTCTTTGGGACAAAAACCATTCTTTGTATGTACTACTTGCTTGGAATTAACTTTGTTAACCTCATGTCAATGAGAAAGGGAAAAGTGAGTTTGGTATATTAGTACAGCCAACCTTTTCCAAAAATGGTAAATGCTTAGTTGCAAAAAAGTGGGAAGTGAATGAGAAAAGCAGTTCCAAGAAGGATTTGAACTCTCAAAAAGGACACTTCCACCTTGGATTAATTTTATTTCTGCCAGTACTAAAGTTGAAATCCTGCCATAAATTTTCTGGATTATGATGGCTTGGCATCAACAAAGGCAAGTGTACCTATGTACTTATGTCCTTACTGATAACTTACACAAATGTCAAATTCCCTGTTAAAAGACTGAAAGGTATGAGAAGCTAAACTTTAATATTGTCAGCAAGTGATTATAGTGACATGGTAAACTGCTTCAAACTTGATAAAGTAGTTCCTTCCCTTACAGTGAAATATTTGTCAATCTCTCTTCTTTTTTTCCCCTGTTTCATCCCCTGTCTAAGTAATTCTAAAATATGCCTTTGCTAAACTGTTTTTAAATATTAAAAATCTGATAGAGTAATTGCAAACAAAGATGAGTAAAAGCAAACCTCACAATCACTTAAAAAAACCCGCCAGCAGCCTAAAGCCCTGAACCAAGTAGCCTGTCCTGTTCCTTTAACAGGAAGAATCCCAGGAAGAATGAAGCTGGCCCATCCAGCCAACCTCTGTGTGGAGCAAAGCAGCCTATACCATGCACACAGTGAGAGTGGAAAGAAGCCAAACATCCTGCCTTATACACCCGCAGCACCTGCAGGTGCCGGAAAGCCTTGCCTTGAGTGCTGCTGGATGAAACAGTGTATGAGAGTCAGAAGTGAAGCAGAGCATGTGGATTAGACTGTAAAACTCAGTACTTACCCAGCAGGAAATACAGACCTAGCACCAAACAAATCTTGCATCTGCCATGAGTCACAGCCCTCTACAAAGGACACACTCAGAGCATATGAGAAGGCTTCACCTTTTACAGCAGCACTGGTTGGGGCTGGGGAATTCTCCACTACCTATTAGCCTGAGGATAATGAACCATAACATTCAGGGTCTAAATGAAAAGGAATAATTATGGCCTCCTTGTTTAAAATCTGTTTTAACTAGATGAGCTATATACTGATGATGTTGGCATCTCTCCTCAATGTACTGTTTGAATTTTACTATAAAAATGACCATATAAAAGACTTTTTGAAGCAATTTTTGCCTTTTACACATATTGACTTTCCCAAATAAATGGAATAAAACCAGTAATAACATAATAATTTGTTTCCATGAGCTTATGGTACAAGAAACAATAAAGCCAGAGCATTTCTGTGGAATTTGATTATTCAACAGAGCTCTGTTTGCAGTTCCCATTACCATTACTGAAGGAAAACCAAATTTCACAAAGATGGACCTCAAAAAGGTTATTCAATATAAATGTTTCTGAATGTTAAAAAACAATGTAGCAATAATGGCCACAAACTGACCCAACAACTGTACGCTAAAAATGGGTTCTACTCAGGGAAATAACTGAGTCCCATCAATTATTTCCCATATAGGGACAAATAAGTGCAATAAAACTGGTATGCTGTCAAAAAGAACATAGGAGTGTGACAAGTCTTCTTGGAGCAATGAAAGCAATAAGGCAAATTTTCTCAAACAGTCTGAAAAAAAGTATTCAATAGATGCTTCTGGCATTCACTTATATAGAGATTTCTTCCCCTGCAACTGAAAGAAAGCCTACATCTCAGGTACTGTCTATCAGTGAGACAAACAAGTGAATTCTGTTATGCACTACAGTTACCATGAAATATTCTTGTTGTCTTTTGTTTCTTTTTAATTATTGGTACAAAATATTCAATGAATTTAAAAAACAAAGTTAAACAAGAACCAGCTGCTATACATTCAATCAAAAAGCTACAATGTACAACTTTTCACATCTGTCTAGTGACTTTTATCTACCAATGTGCTGTTACCTGCAATAAAGTCAATTATAATTGCTACAAGGAAGATCGTAGTAATTAAAGGAATATAGATGACATTCTACATTACTGCCTGAACTGCTTTACAGCCAGACGACTACTTTAGTGAAATTGAGTAAAAAGAGACTGACATTACAGGAGAGTGTAACTGCTCCAAGGTGACCCTCTACATCAAACACTTACTATTTGTCCATTGCTATTTTTAGTGACAAATCTGGGTAGATCTCATTAATGACGCTGTAGACATGGTCTAATAATCTGATGAAGCTGGGACACGGTCAAGGTTTCAGACTTTCTTTTTTTAAACCAACAAACAAACTGAATTCCTATCAGATTTTTTTTTTTAATTTGTACAAACTACTGGCCTGTGTTTTGGTATTTAATGGCAGTTAACATCAAGGAAAGCATCTAATTTCCTGAGAGTAGAAGCAGAGGTACCATCTCCAATCTGTGCTTTGGAATCACTGTGGATCATACTCTGTCTCCTCTTGACACTCCAGGGCCTTGTGACCTCAAATGCTGAAGGGCTGCTACATTACATTGGGCCTTGACACCTATCATCTACCACGCTCTCTGAGAATCCATGAACTCTACTCATCATCTTTTAACAAGAGATCCAACTGCTACCGAACTGCCTTAAGGTTTATCAAATTTCTCCTGACTGTACTCTTGGAGACAATTTTGTTGTACAAACTGAAGGGTCCCAAAATGTATTACAATCTCACTGTTTGGGATGTTTGTTGACTGTGTTTCTATAATGTTGCTCCCCTTGACTTCAGATTAAACTGTTAACTTATCTGAAAGAGTCAAAAACTCAGATCCAGAAAAATACACAATTACTGGCCATTTGCTTGCCATCTCACTTCCTGATGTGATTTATCTCTGATAAAACCTGAAACAATGCAGTGACCTTGGTTTAATCCCACCATATCAACTCTGCTTTTCCTGCTGCCCAGCTCTTGTTTCACTGGCTGCTTCCCGGCTGCTGAAACACAAAGCAGGCCGGCATCATTCACTGATGATAGAAGTGATATAAGCAGCTCCTCAGAACATCTTGTCTTGTCTTGATGACAATACTACACCACATCATCTTCACTGGCTATTTAGGAACACCACAATTTAGTAGTTAACACTACTGTGCAACGTGGCCCAGCCCTTAAAAGTTTTGTATGCTGTGCCTCCCGATTACATGACTAATTTCTCTCTGTTTCACAACATCCCTGTGGGTCTCAGTCCAACCTGAAACACGGAAACATGAAAAGCAACACTTGTTCTGTTGCCCAAAAGTTCAGCATGCAGGTCTTCATAGCACTCTGCCACAGCTCCTGGGAATTTTGGAGCATAGTAAATCACAGTGCCAGCTCTTCTAGTATTTTCATTTAATTTTCCAAATGTCAAAGTAGTTACAATGCCAACCCAACCAACCAGGGACCTTAGAGTATCTGCTCCACTTTGTTCTTCCCTATAGCCACTGCATTTGTTCACATTAAGAAAAGCTGTGAAACTAGTGGCTCTAAAGTCTGTTGGGTCCCTCATTGAGGTTTGGTGAATTACATTTCACGCTTTGTTTGAAAAGGAAACATGACAGAATGTAATAGAGATATTATGAACATTAAAATCTCACCAGTTTTCCTTCGTCTTCTCCCTTGTCCACATAAAAAATTGTGCAACCAATGGGAAAGGTACGATCTGCCAATTACAAGCAGGCTAGGTATTTCACTCCTGAGAATTCATGTCTGGAAATCATGTTGAAATCTAGCTATTTCAACTAGAACTACTGCTCAACAGTTTGGTAAGTCCAAAAGTACTGGGCAAGGGAGCTCAAGAGACAAGCATATCAGCTCCCTCTGTGCTGCTGAAGACCATACACAGTCAATAATCATGAAATAGCCTCTTGTGAATTACAGGTTAAACAGAAACTACATCTGTTCAAACTAACTTTAGGCGGCACAGTCACATGTGAGTAGCTGCAAATAGCATACACTAGACACTCTGATGTGTGGGAGGTGACAAGCAAAAGAAAAGCATTTTGACATTGGATTTAATTCTACAAGTTGGCAAACCTGAGGGACATTGAAGATCATCTAGTTCCAACCCAGCTGCCATGGGCAGGGATACCTTCAACTAGACCAGGTTGCTCAGATTCCCATCCAACCTGGCCTTGAACAACTCCAGAGATGGGGATGAGGAATGGAATGTACTCTTGGGATAGTATTCTGAAATTTATGAAGATCACTGTTTTATGGAGGACTTGGGCCACCAGCAAGAAAGTTCTTGCTACAGCTCAGTCTCGTGTGTCAAACAAGCAGTTATTGATCAGGTTTTCACCCTACAACTTTACACTGGCTTTTAAATACTCTAAAGACAGGTCATTGAGTGACATAAATGTTAGATAAAAACCAAGTGTCCAGGCAGAAAAATTACATGGTAACTCAACAGAGTAATTCATATATATATATCCATCCATCCATCCATCACTAATATATGAACTTAGCTAGAGAACATGTAAAATTTATGTGGATTCCTGCTCCTGAAGTGAATTCTTTTGCATCTAGTTTGTGACACTAACAATGGAAATAATGAGTCTTTTATGCTTCTTCAATATTTGCTAAGTTGGCTTTGTCCCAGTATTCCTACCTACGTCATCCTATTCAGTTAGTTTAAAGAATGCTCAAGGTACAGGTGGTGCAAAGATTGTTCAGAGTACCATGTGCACACTAGGCCTGAAATGTGTGTGGCTGTAAAATAAGTGGAAATATACATAAACATGGAGGCAAAAGAACCAGCAAGAAGTTAGTGGTGAGCATAATAAAAGCAGAGAAAGATATGTAAAAGGGTACAGAACAGAAGGCACTGAAATAGAACAAAAGTCAAAAGGAAAAAGAAGAGTAAATATAGAAAAAGACAGAAACAGACAAAAAATACCTTTTTTTCTACTGAAAAATGAAAAGACAACCTACAAAAATATATGCTGTGTGTACAAATGTTTGTGCATAAGGACCAAATGCACATCCTACCACTTCTCGTAACACCTGTAGTACTATAGTTTTAAAAATTACAGGTGCTTTGACAAGTATTTCAATTACTCCTACCTTTCAAACTTTGAGGATTGGGTTTATGCAAATGAGAAAGTATGTGACCACAGATCTGAACCCATCAGCTTCTCGTCTTTTACACCAAGATTTTTAACCCCATCTTATGTTTTAACTGTCTACCATCAGCAATGGGAGAGTGTTTGTTTAGAGCTACCACCTCTTTTCCTGCCTTTGCTACCTTGTATTTTGAAAGCATTTCAAGATGTTTATGAAATGCACACGGGAAAAAAATTACCTAGCAGACACTGAAGCTAGGAGGCCTTGAGAAAATCTGTACCACTGAGAGATATGATAAATTCAAAAACCTTATTACAAGTTACTTCAGAAGTCTGAGCCACTTTCTCACAGATCCATTAGGATGTTGGAGTTAATGGGTAAATCACATGGAGTGAATTACAACAGCCAAAGGAATAGGAAGGCAAAAGAGGAAAACCTGTATCTTGGCAGCACATACTACAGACTTCACCCAGAAAAACAGGCTGTAAGCTTGCTGTGGAAACAGACAAAAAGGAAGGAAAGGTGGAATATAAGTCACCATGCCTCTAATTTTTCCTGAAAAGAAGTATTTATATGTATGTTTAAGTATCTACAAGAATGTAGCTTAGCACAGTCACTAAACTTCGCTACAATCAAGAAGCCCCTAAACTGAAGCAAGTAATTTCAGGACTGAGTTTTTAGGTTAAATTATATAAAAAGTAAAAAAGTTCCAAAGTAATTCTAAATGACTTTTGAAAGCAAAGAATAGTAACATTTCCTCTGAACACACCTCATGACTTGTCTCTCATCTCTTACCCTTCCCTCCCATCTGAAAACACCCCCATCCCAAATAAAATTCCATTTGAGAAATGAGACATCAGATTTAACACTGCACAAACAGGGTACTACTGAAAGTGCACTTTTCACTTTCTCCTGGATCATTTTGTGTCTTTCCAAATACTGTGCGCATAGATAGTCTCCTATTCTGGATGTACTGTACTAGCACAGACCTGAGGCCATACAAACTCCCACTGAAATCACCAGGACTAGTGACAGGTTCAACATCCTAAAGTCAAATATCTTTTTGACAGGTCAGGGCTTTAGGCCTTACACTCACTCAGCATAATGGAGGCAAAGCCCTCCTGAAAACAGGGGAATTCACCTGTGTGCATCATACTGTAGGACAGTAGACTCAGTCAGGTTTATCCAGGCCCATGCTGCTTGCACAGAAGTTTTATATGCTAGCTGTAAGCATAAAAATACTATTTTTATAGTAATGCAATGTAAAAATCAACATGCCTGGTAACTTCATGAGTTTGGCTAATAAACAGATTTGACTTCAATAACACTCCTTTAAATTATACTGACCTCAAGTTGGTTTGAGTTTGGTAACTTACCCTATGTGAAAATGTGTACCCGTAAACACTCTGGACCTTTTAATGGGGATGTAGTGGGCAATTAAGTTTCTATTCATGTAACTGGAAAATCCTCCACCTGTTGAGGCTCATGGGCATGGTGCTACTACATTCTTTTTTCCCATAGTATAAATGTCACCATGGGTCTCAAAACCCTTTCATTTGTGATTCAAGTGAAGTAAGAACACAAGGCATACAGCACAGGGGCAGCCCGGTCACCCAGGCCGGTGCCGCAGCTGTGCTGCGCTGCTCTTCCAGGCCCGAGGCCTCGGCCATACCCGCAGCTCAGGGAATTCTCGGCGGTTTCAAACCAGCCGCAGCAGCAGCAGCAGCGCCTACAACCTGCTTTCTGCAGCCCCAGCGCGGTTAACACACGGAGAGGTTCGCAGGCCCTTGCTGCCGGTGCTCTGCAGCCGCGCGGGGCCGGGCCGGCAGCTCGAGCAGGGGCGGGCCATCGGCAGACGTGGCCGCAAAGCTCAGCCGTGACCGGCACAGCTCGG
>WEIT01017810.1:27982-46540 GCA_013389985.1 Dryoscopus gambensis
GGGTTTTTCTTTGTACTATTGCATTTATTTTATTTTTCCTATTAAATTATATTTCTGACTTGGAGTGTCTCACTGGTTTGCTTTCAAACTAGTACACTTGTTCGTCACTTAATCAACTTAAAATATAATCTCCTGGTCCTAGCGAGAGGTTGTATGTGGATGGGATGTTTGCTTATTCGCTCTGACAAGTGGTGGATGTGGCAGGACGTCCCCCCTCTCTCATGGCTGGTGCATATGCAAGAGATAACTCAGGCCAGACTAATAGCCCAGTGAGGAGCCAGAGAGCTCAGCAGGAGGTCAGAGAGCTCAGCAGAGATCACCTCCAGGCTCCTGAGGGTCTGAGACCGAGCCCTGAATACGCATCTTAGTTTGGAAAGCAAATGTGGGAAGAGATGAAAGAAATATTCTTGACCAAAAGACACGGTTCTTACATCTGTAAAAGTCCACACAATTATTACAGAGGCAGAAGTCTCTTCAACACTCCACTGGAACGTGTGAGAAGATTTCTCCCCAAAACTGGACACAGTCCTGAGGTTACTTTTCTGGAAATTGAGGGAAACGACTTCAATGTGTACTCCATCAAAAATTGGATGGTAAGAAACATTGAATCCTAGGTTATGCTATTTCTCAGCTAGCTGTAATTTTAATGCTACCTTTAACTCTGCGTGTAATACTAGTATGTCTTTTGTTTTTTATCTTTTTCTATGTAGTAATAGTCTGTTTTAAGTCTTATGTCTATTAGTTTTGTGTCTATTAATAAATAATTCATTTTATAATAGACTGTATCTGCCATTATTAAAGAACTTGCGAGTGGTAGTGGATTTTGGGGTGCTGGCCATCTCAATAACACGACTGCCTGCTGCCAGAGGCCTAGGCAACAGACAGGAGCTGATTTAAACTCACATCATCCATTCATAACAGTGGAGGCATCAAGCAGTCAGTACCAAGAAGAGCTCCATAAAATTAGATAAGATAATGGCTGAGGGCTCTGACTTGTATTCAGCAGTGGGCAACAATCACAGGCTGAAGTGTCTCTCCCTGGCCCTTGCCTTGTTCTCCAGAAGCAGCTTGTACGGACAAATAAAAATTATGAATCAGCTTCTGAATCACAATTTTAAGCCAAGTGTACTGAAATGAATGAAAAAATGGACTTCAAATATTTGTACGTGCCATGCATATCTATGGTACTTTCTTCAGCTATCTGGTTTACATCTACTTTCTTTTGCAAGTGAGATTCCTGAAACCTGCCAACAGAGAACAAGAGGTAGTTTTGTGGGTGTGCACTAGCAATTTGGTGTGGTATCCAAAAATAATGAGACAAAGACACTCAGATCTCAGCTGAATAGGTCAAACTCTACATGTTTTTGCCAGAAATATTTCCTTCATGAAGGCTTTTCTCTGTCATAGACTTCAATGTTTTATATCAATATTCTCGTTAAGTAGAAGTATCTTTATTTTTGAGAAATACATAATTTAAAGCGTGGAATAAACAAAATTAGCTAATACTTTCATCATTGGAGGTGGGGTCCAAAATCATCACACTGTTCAAGCAACTTTAGAGCTAGAAGCTGAGTTCCATGGTGGAACTTTAAATGCTATGAGGTGCCTAATTCCCATGAAAACTTTAAGGTGTGTAGCCTTTCTCCTTTAAAAGAAGCAATAATGTATCATCTAACAGAGTGTATTGAGTTATGTAGCCCCACATTTCATGTTTGAGCCAATCTGTGTACACAGAGAATACGTCTTTATTGGAACATTGCTAGTTTTTAGGACCCTCCTATGGGTTTTCTGTGCTCAGTCGTATTTGTACTCATTTCTAGGTTGTTTCTCAGTCTATTCCTAAAACAAGGAGAAAAAAATCCACTCAGTAAGAAGAAGTCAAAGTCAGGTTATTAAGGCATTTGCTTGGACATTTTGCTGATGGACAGTGCACTCTGCACTCTCCAGCTTTCCAATTCTGCACTGTGCATGGGTTTCACTAACAGCACAATGTCATTTTTTTCAAATTTAGTGGTTGGGCAGATTCTGACACACCAGGAAAATGTATCTGTTTCAATTTGGTATTTAACAAGGTGCACAGATGGTGTTAAAAAGCAGGTAGAAGTGGTTAATCACCTGTGAATTTTAGACATTTTTCTCCTGTCCATAGAGGACTTGAGAAGTGCATTTACTGCATGGGTTTCTCCACTATGATTTGCATTTTCATGGTTGTTTTCAATCAATCACCCCAGAGTGGTTTGCAAGTCTCTTCATTCCAAAGCAGTGAAGACCTGCCCATGTCCACATTCCTAGCGCAACAAATTATTTGGGACCTGAATCATGTGGTACTCGGTATTCATGTTCAGGCAAATCCGTACCTCATCGCACCCTGAATTGTTTCATTTTACTGACACCATCTGTTTCTTGCGCCTCAACCAATTTGTATTCCATTTCAAGAGCTGTCCCCTATGCTCAGCTTTCTGACCTTGTAAATCGATCTCCTGTACAGTCTGTAACAAATACTTTCCTGAAATCTGGATGAATTATGTCAACGATTTCATCTTTATCAATTCAGCAATGCCTTGAAATGACCCTAATACATTTGTCATACATGATCTTCTTTCAGCAGAACCAGGCAGCTTTCCCTTTACTAAATCACATTCCAGAATGAATTGTAATCTGCCTTATAAATGTTTCCATTATCCTGCTCACTACTACAGTCAGTCTTACAAGACTGTATTTCGTTGGGTCTTCCCAGTGTCCCTTTTTGACAGCTACTGAAGACACTTAACAACAAAGTGCATTTCAGGTAAAAATTAAGTGCTTCTTAAAAGAAGAAGAAAAAAACTAAAACCTAGTAAGATATACTCCTGGTGTTCAGTAGTAGTTTTAGAGATTCACTTACATGAATGGAGAATAAAGGAGGATTTCTTTATTGCTGGCAGTTAGTGGCAGTGATGGATCATGGCATAGACATTCTCAGTATGGCCAAACAATTCCACTGTATAGAATTTTATACAGCTACAGCTAAAATTCAATGAACTGATTCAGAAGGTTCAGGATAAACTATAACAATAAGTTAAACCCTTAAATCGATTTGGTATTTTAAAAGGATAGGGAGCAGCAAGATGTCATCTTCCTTCACAGATCTAACTTTAACTGGAACTGTAAATCCAGAGCAGAGTATTGGTGGATAAGAGTATATAATGTGTGATTTAAGACCCATCCTGGAAATCAGTGAGGATTTGAGTACACCAACTCTAACACATTATCAGAGCATTGTAACAGTCCATCCAGAAAGTTAGGGGGATTTTTTTTTTTTTAAGAATAAAGATAAATTTCATATCTTAAAGAGGCTATTTTTGAAGAGTGCCAGGCAAGATGAGAAAAGAAAATGACTGTGAAAGAAGAAGCAGAGTAGCAGAGGCATAGATAACCACTCATCCTACTATCCTCTCAAGATATGAGCTGAGGATGATTTCTATCAATGACTTCCAAATATAACATTATTCAGCTTTCATTATGTTGTCAATCTAATTTGAATGTAAGTTATTTGGAGCATATGGCTGTTTTGCCTTTGTGTTTGTCTGTAAAGCGCTGCGCCCCCAAGCCAGGAAAAAAAGAGAATTCTCGGATTAGAGGAGATAACATACTCACTGAAAGTCCTGTGTACAAATGCTTGTTTTCTAATCACCTTTGTGAAACCTACCCCTGCTACACCACACAGAGAAATTCTTCTTCAAAGTAAGAATAATTGCAGCTTATCTTTTACTAACCCTGGAACAGCCTCTCTGCTTTATGAGGAACGGGAGAAACTCCTGCCAACTTACATTAGTTTCTAGGGAAAAAAACACCTGAATCCCAAGATTTGGCTTTGGTGATGACCTGAAGTTCACAGAACTCTCAATATTGAACAACCTTCATGTCTGAGATGAAATCCTGAATTCTCACTAAAGTGAAATAGAGTTTTTCATTGACCTTAGAAAAGCCAAAGTTTCAATCCTTCTTTTTGAGACAGGAGGTATTAAAGTTTTTGCGTTCTGTGGCATGGTTACATCAGAATTGAGTGCTATAGAGATAGCACACAGGCAATACAGAAAATATTATCCCTACATCTGCAAGATCTAAGAGAAAAGCCCAAAGAAGTAGCTTGCTATGTGTTGACAAGTCCACCTTCCTTTTCTTAACTCTAAATAAAAGCATAAAAGTTTAACCGAAGGACAACTGAAATCTGAGAACATGCCCTTTATTGGCCTCCTGAGTAGTTTTCTGGATTTCGGCTTCCCTTTCCCATCCTCTCCCTCTTTACAATGATCTACTCTAAATCTCCCTGGTTTTGTTGCATTGTATCTTTCTCCCCCTCTTTGTATTAATTTTTCTTTCTGCTCTTTTGAGTCTAGATATCTGACTTTATTTTATGTGTCTGCCTTTGAGCAGGACCTGACTGAGGAACTAGCTCATAACTATAAAACTCCAGACTGGAGAGGCTTTCCTTGCCTGAATCCCCAGATCTGCCACTGGCCAATCCATGGTTCCAGTCTCATTCTCAAACAAGGGCAGTGACGACAACTGTCTCTTGTGTAAGTATGACAGTTTCTTTCGACAATGTGCTACATGTGCAGCTGGATCAGAAGCCGTTGCCCAGCACTTGTGAGGCACTACAGCACATCCTATGTGAGCCTCCAGTAACACAAGCCCAGGATAAAGTCAGACCACAAAAGTAACTACTGGCAGCAGACTGTGACCCACGCTCAGACCGGGGTGTAAGCACAGGCTCTGTGTGACAAACATGGGTCTCTCAGGGTGCTGTTGGACCATCATGTTTCCCAGGAGCAATACAGAAGGGCTGGGTCCCTCAGATCAATCCGTGGCTCTCAGAGAATTCACTCGGCTCCCTGTGAGTGTGGGTTGGGTGTATGAGGCAGGACTTCAAAAAATATCAGCTAATGTGATGTGGTGACCCAGCCCACTAATGTGCTGTGGCAGGAAGTCCTCCCCCAGGCCTGAGTGACAGGCTTTTCCTAGGACACATTATGCTAATGTACCCCAGTTCTGTTCCTTTGATTGATTTGTTGTTCTCCCTGCCCCTTTATCCCTTATATGGATGTACCCTAGAATGTTCTCCCTTCCCTGCTTCCCCATCAGCCCTTGTACCTTAGTCCCTCCTTTGTGGTATCCTTATTGGTTCCCTTGGCCTCATCCCGCCTACGTACTGCCCTGTGCCCTCATACCATTGGTCCTGATGCTCTGCCCACCCCCCAGATTTGATATATAAGCCCTAAAAACGGTCCTCTATTTTCTTCTTTGCACCTGGTATGCTTCATGATGAGGCTGCAATAAACCCTCTCTTGGAACACCATGCGGGGACCCTTCCTGGCTCTTTTGTCATCCGCCTGCGTGTGTGTGAGTGCCGGTGGCTGAGGTGGATGCTGCCTCCTTTCGCTCCTGTGAGAGCCTGACCCCTTTTGGGCTGCTCCCTCCAGGAGCCCGACCCTTCCATGGAGGCCCAACAGAGGGAAAGGCCGGGAGTTATTGGCGCATCCGAGCTCACCAGCTGGGGCACAGCGGTCCTCTGGAAGTGGCCCAATACACGGGGACGCTTTTGGAAAGGTTGCGGCACTTTCCATCAGAGCACACCGTGACACTAATGTCAGCACAAGAATTGACCAAATAAGATGAATACCTACCATAAAAAGCCAGGGATGTAAAAAGTACAGGCTTGAGCTAAGCCAAGTGCATTGAACATCTGTCTGAGAACACAATGGGAACAGTTTAATGTATGAAGACAATACTGGCTCCACCTCAACAGACAAAAAAAGAAAATTACAGGGCTAAAAAGGAAAGGAAGCTATTACTGGGGAAAAAGCCAGAGAGTGGTTCTTGCCTTCATACACCAGGATGAATATATGTGATGTGTTATGTTCTGGCTATGGGAGCTGGACTGCCTCTTTTCACAAAAGCAGGAGGTGTGTTCAAGCATGTGATGCAAAGCATGGCCAGTCCAAGCACACAGAGCAGGTCAGGTAGTGGTGCTGGTGTGCAGCTCCAGAATGGCTCAGTGGGGAATGCCTCCTTGCCAAGCAGCACAAGAGATGAAGGACAGGCACAATGCAGAGCAAGAGGGAGAGTAATGGTGGTTTTAATCTTTTCAGAGACTAAAAGGTGGCCAACCGGAGGCTGACAGGCAAAAGAACCAGCCTCTTAACAACTTACAAACGGTGCAGAAGCAAGTTGGACAACACCAAGCTGAGCTGAAGGCGTGTCCCCGTGGCAGAGTCAAAGCACTAGGGCGTTACCTGCCAGCAAGCAAGTCTGAGTGCAGGCGCTAAACACCGCCCAAGCAACAGGAGAAAGCAGCAGAGGAAAGCTGAGGAGCGGCAGATTCTCAGAATGCTGGAGACCAAGCTGCTCAGCTCCCAGCCCTTGTGGAGTGGTCATGGCATGGAAGGGCAAGCTGCACACTGTGCAAACTACACACAGAATCAGGGGTGTTACATGATCCTACATGCAAGTAGAAAATGGCAGGATTTTGTGACTTTTCAGGGGTCTGATTCATAGTTTTTTGGCTCCAAGTGAGCAGCAGCCGTTCTGTTAAACATTCCCTGCTCAAGGATCCATTCCACATATAGCATACTTTTTCTGAAATTTACAATAACTAAGCGTATTAACAGAAGATACAGGGAAAAGCAATTGATGATGAAAGTATAGAAAAACTTCATGAAGTTGAGCAGTCCGCAGGATAGCCTTTACCGTATGGCTTATCTACATAAGAGGCACAGAGCTGTCCATGCAGTCTGCACCTGAGATGTTCTCCCACAGACATCTTGTGGGCAGCAGGGCTGTGTCGGTGTGTCTGACCTGGACTGTGCGTACCACACCAGCAAGAGGCCATGTGGGAGTGAACCCCCCTATAGCATCTCCTGTTGGGTTCATGCTTGCCAGTACAGCTACCATTTGTCTTTTCTTTTCTTTTTAAGGTAGTGATTTAAATCAGCTCCTGAGTTTTACACTGGCATAATGTTAGGATGAGAGCAGTTAGTAACCAGTGGGGGAAAATACATTGCCACAAAAAATAAATAAAAATGAGGTGTTCTGTTCGAGTACTGGGGCATTTCAAGCCTCAGGGGTTATTCATGTAAATGAATCTTGTGCTTATTCTGTCAGGGAACACAAATCAATAGCACATGAAGAAATAAGAACCAACAGTCTTAAAACCCCAGATGAAATCAAACCACACAAATCAGATCCCATTATAGATTTCAGGACCATGCTCTTGATCAGAGAAAATTTCTTCCATAAATAAAGTTGTTAAAGGTGACCCCACATTAGAGTGAGTTTGAACTTACCTCCCAAAACATCTGAGGTGTTTGAAGCACTGTTTTTCTTTTGGATCAAGCCCAAAAGGTCTGCAAATATGGTTTATTTGGACAACATGTGAAGTTTTGATTGATCCCGGAGCTCTGTTAGCATAAAGATTTATTGAAGTGTCCTTTCAGGAAAATATAGTTGACTGTCCAGTGCTACCACCATGAGGACTAGAGTCCCCACAAAAACAAACACCTTAGCTATAGCTAGCTGCTAAACACAGCTAGCTAAATAACTAGTACAAAAGTAAAAAGAAAAAAAAAGGTTTCAATTATATAAAAAGTGATTGCAGTAAAGAGAAATCAGTCTTGATATCAACATCATTGGCAATCCGAATATCTGGTATTTCCCTGCTGCCTTGTCATCTGCTCACCAGAGTCACAGCATTGAGGGGTTTTCTGCCTCCTTGTCTCTGAATCCTGAGTTTCCACTAGCTCACATTTTCCAAGTGTTTAGAGGCATATGAAAGAAAGCAAGATGCTGAAACGGAGGAAGATCTTTCCTGGGTCACTTGAACCTTGGATTTGGAGACCGAAAATGACCTGAGACTATCTAAATTACCAAACTTGCTTGTAATGAGAATGAGTTACAATATTTAGTTTGAATCAGAATGACTTTCAGAATGTCTATGAAAGGCGTGCTTTGCCTTTCACAGGGTGTGTGTAGTTCCATAGTAGAGAAATGCAGATTCAGCCCCTATCTGCACTAGCCATATTGGTACCCAGGAACCTTACCTTGCTTATCTGTGTTTAGAGGTCTTTGTTCAGCAAGAGAGCATCACTTTAGTCTTTCCACAGCTTGTTATGTTGTTTACAGTCTTACTCAGACTGCTGTTGAAAATGCTTTTTTCCTTTTCCCAGTATGAAGTTACAACACGCTGTTACTGTTTACAGCAAATAGGCTGGCATGACTGTGCAAGCTGAGGAGGAACACACATGCAGTCGTAGATTTGCTGTAATGCTTTCACAGAAACTTGAATATATACAATTTTTTAGTAGTTTTGCTATCAAAATAGCTCATATCGTTAAGGAAAAGAAAAAACCCTGAAATTTATTTGTGGAAAATATTGTGGAAATAAATATTTTGGAAATGTGACCTGCTGCTAATAATATCTTAAGAACTGGCCCAATTTTAGTGACCTCTTAGAGGAACATAATACTACTTAGTCTGTTTGGAGGTAGTATATACTTTCCAGTAAAAAAAAGGAAAAAAGGGGGGAAAAGCACTAAAAATTAATGCAAGGAGAAAACCAGAAAATATAATTCTTATTAAATTACTTCCAGTTTCACTTTTACCTATAGAACTCAGTCTGTGAGACACTCTACAAAGATGTGGTCTAACCTCTAGGGAACAGCCACACTCATGACCCAGTGCAGGAGGCTGCTCTCTGAAGTTGCGAAATTGCATGTAGGTGTTTGAAGCCTAGACGATACTTTTTGTCCTGCCTTTAGACCTCCAGCATAGTGTGTGTATTCATGTACATGAACTAAAACATGCTGCTCCCTCTTGGTAATATAAAAAACTTTGTCAGCTAATGCATCAAAAGCACTTTTGTGTCTATCATAAAATCGTAGAATTATAAAAATGACCTCTGGAGCTCATTTGGTCCAGCACCTTGCGCAAAGCACGGGAAGTGTCAAAGTTAGGTCAGGTTACCAAGGCTTTGTGAAATCTAGTTCTGAGTGTCTCCAAGGACAGAGATCCTACAACCTCCTTGGGCAACACGGTGCAGTGTTCACCACACTGAATGAATTTATTTCCTTCTATCTGATGACAGAAGAAAGTGATGCCCCAGTGGGGTCTCTCCCAACATTACCTGTTCTGTGATTCTATCTAACCAGAATGTCCGTTACAGCAACTTGTGTCTGTTGCCTCTTGTTCTTTTGCTGTGTAAGACTTAATCAGGAGAAAAATTTTTCTCTGTTCCATCTAACTCTACACAGACCTATCCATATTACAAAGCAGGGAGAATGAAGACATTTCCTGGCTATTAGGGCTTCTTTTTGCAGGCTGCCCTAAATGAAATTACACAGTCAATTCTCCATCAACAAAAGTAATGGCTGAATTCAATGGTTTTTATTGATGCATCACATTGGTGTTCAGATACAGGATTTCCCATGCCACAAGGCTCCCTTTACAAGGATTTACAAGTCTTCATTTCTGTGGTAGAAACACACTAGATTTTTCATGTTTATGAGAAATATGAGGAACTAGTGATATTCACTCTTTTTTACTTTGTCCTTAAAACATATGTGGCAGACCTTTAACCACTGAAATAGCTAGTTAACAGTTAAAAATGCATTTATAAATGGATTTATATTATTACATACAGGTAGAGTGTGTGGATGGGAGATTACTGTACCACCTTAATCTAGATTGGTTTACTTAATTTTTTGTTTAACTGATTTACAAAGAGAGTCTGAATTGTGGTATTTTCTTTAAAAATTAATAATTCTATTAATCATAATTATTTTTATACCCATAGGTAAATAATAAATTAGATGACTACATTGATAATACATCTGGATGATTAGGAAATATCATGATGGCCTCCACAATTTCTCATCTCTTCTGAGGTGCCTGCTTCTACCTATGAGCTGTGGAAGAGGTCAGGGCAGCCCTCAGGCTGTTTGGCTGGATGCTTAAGGGACATATTGACATTCTCCTGACATTCCTCTCAGTCTAGCCCTAAGTGACTTGAGCATGGACCTATGGACTTGGGGAAGAGTAGAAAATGCAACTCAGGTCTGCAGCATCCTGTCGTGAGGCCTAATCATATGCCTAAATTGAAGAGCTCCAAGTAACCCTTTCAGCTCCAGTGCAGCAGAATTAGTCATGTACTCTCTAGAGGGACCTAGGTGGTCATAGTGGTACTAAAGAAGAAAGAAACTGGTTTAAAGACAGAGATCAGCAGCATTCTTCCTTTTCCAGATTGGTTAAAGTCACTAGTAATAGCAGTCCCTTTTCTCTTTCTAGATCTGAAATTTTTATACAACTGCAATCAGAGAAGGGAGACTTTCAGGGCACTTCCTGAAAAGACTATTGCTTTTTGTAATGACAAGACTATATATGAAGTACAACATTCTCAGCTGAGCTCTGGTTCAGACATTGTTGGCCGAGGTGAAATAGCACAAATGTGGCAGCTGTCTAGATAATCCCTTAAACATCACCCTGATCAGGAGTACACTGCAGTGCTAACATGTCAAACACCCTTCTATACCTTGGGACAGAGGGCCCAAATCCTATTTACAGAGTGATGCAAAAGGGACATGATCTTCTTCCCCTCCACTCCTGTGTCATGACGGATAGAAGGGAAGAGTTCAACCCCCTGGTGGGGCTATGGATCCACCGTGCAAAGCAGTTAGGATAGACTTCAATCAGTGGCACCACTGACACAGTGAACATTTCGGTGGATTACACAAGATGTGATATGGCCTTGCTTTTCTTCTTTTTATTCTGCTGAGCACAGCTGCTGTAATTTCTTTGGCATCTAAGGGAGCAAACTCAGAGCTGCTGCAATGTAGGGAGCAGGGTAAGAGCTGGGAAACCATGGAGTGAGGCATCCTGTCAAATAGAAGGAGAGGCAGGGCTTAGGTACCCTATCATGGACCATGGCAGAGGTGGCTTGAGCATCATGAGATCCCAGAGGAGAGGATGTACCCCTGCTTCGTGGGTCATGAAGAACATGGCAAATCACAAGTTCCTTGAGGGCTCAGACTTGCCAGCACTGCATAAGCCTACTGTTAGTGCCCTTAACTCTGAGTATCCCTTATGTGCTAGGGCTGTTTTATGCTTTCCTTTCCTGTTTGCAAAGGCTTGTTTAATTTTGCTAACGACTCTGAATGAAGATAAGCTCCGTGCGTGTAATAACAGACTAAAATTAAACTTCAAACAAATTATCTGTTAGGGTTTAGGAAAATCTTATCTGGGGAGGAATTAATCCTTGCAGCTTGTTTGGGGGCTTTAGCAGGCCACCAGGGATTTGAAAGAGAACAATTTTTCAGGCTGGAATATACGCAGCAACTGGAACAATGTGCATAATTCCATGGATATGATAAAAAGAGAAAAAATCCCAAAAAGACACATAAACATCTGAAGTGTAGCATGAACTGACTGCAAACCAAATGCAGCTGCTGTAGATCATCAGCTGTGACTGTCAAAGCCCTGGTCTCTTTGTGACTGATGACCCTGCTTCCTTTGTCACTGCATATGAGGACAATTCTGCAAGTCAGCTATTATGCCCTAGTGCTCCCTGCTGCAGGGTTTGGAAACCAGCCGCTGCACCCTCCCAGTGACGTCAGGTTGCTCAGAAGATGATGCTGCTCAGTCCAGCCTATTAATCAAATCGACACAGAGAGGGCAAGAAGTGCCTGTGGGGGTTGCTTTGCTGAAAAGTGCTCACATGGCTCAGACTGCTGTTGGGAATGGGATGAGAGGTTCCCATTCAAATGGAGCTGGCAGAAACTGGGAATAGTCAGCCCCATTTGAATGCTACCACCCCATAAAGGCCCGAGGGATATAGTCCCAGGAACGATTTCCGACTAACACTTTAGTTCTGCTTTACTCCTGTGCAACTAATACTTATGACAGACAACAAAGACAAAGACAGGCAGACCTTTCGAACCACCTTCTTACCCTCATACCACAGAGGTACCTCAAATTTCCTTTTACAAGAGATTCCTGGTAGAGGTCTTTCATCTTTTTCTCTTCCATTAATTTTTTCTTTCTTTGATCTTAGCTGTCCACACCAGCTGTAGGGTGAAAGAGCTTTAGGAAGAGGGAATAAAAGGCATTTTAACAGCCAGGAGGAAATAAATGGGTGGTCTTTGGAAGCATAAACTAGACCAATAGTGAGGAAAATCACAGGTGAAAAAGTCCAATGTTTACTGTTTTGTGGTTTTCTTAAGCATATTTTCCTTGCCGTTCTGGGGGCATAGATAATTCAGGGTTCAGAGTGAAATGCCCTCTCAGAACTGCACAGCAGTACTAGAAGAGAAACTGCCTGAAAACATGGTCTCAAATTTCCATTATCCTCAACCACACAGTGGGGTAAGATGCAAGTCTTAGGTGGAAATATGCAATGCCTGAACTCTGCAAAGGTTTTCAAAGAATTCGCTGTGTATTCCACTGCTGCTTTGGGAATATTTGACTACATTGCCATAATGTCAGATTGTTATGGTTTGGGGTAGTTATAGCAACAAAATTAGTAAAAGAATGGGCTAAATCTGCATCCTGAAACTCCAGAAGACTGAACGCACCCATTGTGGGTGTCCAAAACATCTGACTTTATTCCCTGAAGCTGTTTATGAAGAGGCATATCTTTCCTGACAGAAGTGAATGCAGTCAGAAACTCAGAATACAGCAGGCAAGCATGTACAAATAAACAGAAAAATATCCATTCCCCCACTTTGATAGCTGGTTTAGATTCCTTCCCATCCATGTGACCATAGTTCTTTGGCCACTCTCCCTCCCCATCCACTCTTCCTGCCTCACAGTTTGCAGCAGTAGTCCTTTGGTATTTGCAGGTCTGTTTTCCACCTGAAAAGCCCCAAGTCACTTCTTGACCTACCATAATTATGCAATTTATTAGGAAGTTAAACAGCAGAGAACTCACTGAAGTCCAGCTCTGCTGTCCTCCCCAGCCAGCACCATCGCTGTAGAGGTTCACGTCTGCATGGTTACTCCACTCTATCTCTGAGTCTGGGCTGCATCAAGAGAGAAGCAGAGATGGCTGAGCACAGTGTGTGGTCTGCCTGGTCAGAAACCACCTCTGTCTCCAGAACAGGGCTGCCTCCACTACCTGAGCTGCTTATGACCCCATGTTGCTTATCATAAATCTCAGGCGTCAATAGAGGAATTGAGAACCAGGGAAGGAAAAATCTTTAAAATAATCTTTTCATCCCAAAGAATCAGAAAGCAAAAAGGAGGACCTCGTCTTTACTTTTGAAGCTTCTGCCAAGGACACCAAATTTACAGTCACTGAAGCACAGTGGTACACCTGTATCAGTGCACAGTGCAGTGATGCCCAGCCCAAAAAATACAGGTGCAGCATGGAGACCTGAGGATCTAACAGTCCAGAAATGTTGGTGCAGTACTTTGCCTCAGCCATGAGCCCCTGTCAGGTGGGCAAAATTCCCTGTTCTCCCAATCCTCTTGGTCCTCAGCAGTGCTGCAATCACATGGATCAAACATGTTGCTCTTGGTGTTTGTCTAACCTACCTAACCGTCGGCCTGGAAGAAAACCAACCACAGTGTGCACCAGTTGAAGTTGTACTTTCATGCGATTTCTTGAAAGGCGTTTAACAACCTGTTAGTAATCACTACCTGTGTGGTCTTTCTCAGTAGGCGGCCAAGCAGGACGAGGCAGAAATCTCTAGCAACATCCAGCCATTTTTCAGTCCAGACTTTAACTGGGCACAGAGACTACTACTGGGCAATCTCTAGTCCATGCAAAAGGAGTATGTAATCCTGGCAACACTTCAAATGTGTGCTGACCTGAAGAGTGAAAGACTAGAGACAAGAGGTTAAGTAGTTTGGTGTGCTGAACTCGTGGTGTAATAAACCAGCTCTTTTTTACCTTCAATTTCCATCTGTAACACTCATACAGGTCTTGACAACAAATGTCATATATTTTATTGTGATGGATATTACGTGCTAAATGCAAGTACGTTTCCAAAGGATTAAATTTGCTACCATGGGAGACAATGTAAATAATTTGGGGTTAAATATAAAGAGACAAAAGAAAGCTCTCTTGTTAAAGTAAATAAAATCTCACTACTTTGCATTCAGTTTTAGAGGATTCATGAATATCTTTGTTTTCCATAACCTTGCATGTTATTGAAAAAGATCTTTCATTTGCTTCTACTCTTTGCAATTTCTTTAGATATTCTATTTCCTTGCATCTGCAGAAACTGAGCTGTTTTTTGTGTGCTTGACAAACCATCAACATCTGCATGTGAAAGATTTCAGAGAGAGAAGAAAGAGTAAAAAAACAGAAGATAGGATCCTTTCCTAATCATTTTTCCTTTGATTTTGAGACACTTGTGTAATAGGATGTATCCAACAGTGAATTTTTCTGAAAATATATTTAAACTGAGCAAATTCAGATTTGATTTGTTGACACTAGAGAACAAACTTGGTGAAAGAAGTAGTCTGTCTTGGTCAGAAGCTACTTCAGACTTAAGCTGTATTTTGATTTGAGAGCATGAAACAAAAATACAGAATTATACAGGATTGATACCTACTGGAGGTCATTCCTGTAACTGGAGAATCACCCAGCACACCGAGGTGGCACATTTTAGTACATACTCAAGATCATAGTGCAAAAAGCAGGGAGTGTGGAAAGGTGCTGTGACCATCCGGGCATCCTTTCTGCTTTCCCACACAAAATGGTTTCTAACTGTGTTGTGCCTTGGTTTCTTGGTGACAACCCAGGTTTTACCAAGTAAAGGAAGAGAAGGGCCAAACCCCATCCCTTGGGGTTTGTACCAACTGGAACAATCTTCCTCCCAGTTTATCTTGCTGAATTGTTCATGTAAATCACGTGTTTCTTACTGAAATTTGCTTTGTACAAAAAAAGCTAGAGAAGCAGTTGCCACATACTGGTGCCCTCCCCAGGTGGGAGCAGCAGCTCCCCAAGGAGTTCCTATTCCAATTTTCTGTTGCTTGGAAGAATTTAAATCCACTGCTTATAACATTCTCTCTTTTCCCCAAAGATCTGGACACCCTTGGATGCTGTCTGTGTCAAATAATCACCCATTTCTTCCAAGAAAAAAAGGGAGTTGCTTGTCTATTCTCATTTCCAAGTGTGGGCTCTGGGGAGCACCAGGACCAGGATCCAGACCCTGTCTCCCCTTGGGACTGGGGAGGGTTCAGCTTTCGTACCACCCAAGCTGTTACTAATAATAGAGGGCCTGATAAGCATTCTCTTTAGCCCATCCATGGGGAGACAACTGTCAGCAACTCATGATTTACCTCAGATCAAAGGGCTTGCGAAAGACCATTTTGTCACAGTTGTTATGACTCTAGATAATTCCTACAGTGTTTACCTCAGTGTCAGTGGTCATGGATAACTACAGGTAGCTGGTGTTCTTCAGCTTAAAGGGTAAGTCCTGAGCTAGAGCTCAGTGTAGACAAGTGAAGTACAGCAGGGTACCCAGGATGAGCCTGAGATGTTTTCAGTGAAGACAAACTTTGTGCCTTGGGCTGCACTTGGGAGCAGTAGGAGTGACTCACCCTCTTCCCTAAATTACACCACTACGTGAGGCATGCATCAGACATTAGCAAGCTCCCAGTTATTCCAGAAGTTAGTGTGCTGTGCCAACTCATTACTTCCTAAATAGCTCCAGTGTCAGTGCTGAGTGGTGACTTAACTGACTGCTGACATTCACAAGGTCACTAAGCTAAGTCTATACTTAGGAACACTTTGGTGCTGCAAATGACATGGAATTGATTTAATCTATACAATGCCTTGTCTCTGATGATCCTTCCTATAAAAGGTCTGACCAACATGGACGAAGAAGGTAGAAGACACAATTAATATTCAGCTCACTAACTAAAACCTAGGGAAGAGTCTCAGTAAAGCAAACACTAAAGACAACACCAGTAAGGAATTGAATAGCAGCTGAAAATGTGAACATTCCTGCATTTTTTCCTAAGGAATCTAGTGTGCCTCTACTGATGATTGCAGCAAATGTGCAGTATTTGTCACTGCAGAGAGCTCTTTTTGATTTGCACAGCTCTCTCTACAGTCCACAGAGTGCAAATGGATCCTTCCCTCTCAGTGCTCACTGAAGTGGATCTCCCTGAAAAGGCCCAGTGCCTATGGCCAGCTGACAAAGACATGTACAGCTCCATTTGGCAGCCTTGAGCTTTCAGCATCTTCATAAACTCCCAAATTCAAAAGGCAATTCTCATCCACCTACCCCTACAGCTGTTAGCACATCAGCAAGTAACTGGTGCCAAGCTACAAGAACCTCTTTGTTCTTCTCTGCCCACCACACCAAAGGGCCATGATTGGCTCCAGCTGGCCCTCACTGATATTCTATCAAAAATATCAAGAGAAATTATCCTCAGCTGACCTGCAGATGTTGCTACCAGACACCCTACAACAAGGAAGATAAATATCTCAGCTGTCATTTAAGGGGGAATGGCATATGGTTCTTCAAGTCTGATGATTCAGACAAAATAATCTCCCAGCAATTACGAAGATAGAGGCAAAGAAAGAAAACTGAGAGGAGATAAACTCTCTATTACCTTCCATTTTACCCCCAAATCTGTCTTCATCCATGTCTGAGAAAAGCAAAGGGACCAATCACTATTTGTTACTAGCAAGGCAGCACAGGACTGGCAAGTGTGCCTGCACATATCTGCATTCTGTTTTAAGCCAAGGCTGGCAAAAATTATTAAAGTGTCGGTTTGTTCTGTATTTCACTTTATTCTCTTGGCATAGGTCAGGTACATCCTTAATGCACATTGGAACAAACCATGTGGGAGCCGTGTATCTCCTGCAGTGCTGGAGTGGGCTGGCTCAGGCACACCAACTGCCTGCATCTCTGTACCTGCTCTATCATATGGGGTGGGACTGGAATTTAGCGTGGATGTGAGCACAGCCCTCTCCACACAGTTGTCATCAAGGATTTCTTTATCATTTTCCAGCTCAAAAAGCAGTGAATGTTGTTGTTTTTTGGGTTTTTTAAATTCTACCCACACCCATTTTCAGCCAGCAATATGCTCCAACTTAATCTGGTCTGTGTTGTGACAGAGAAGGAGAGCTTGCCAGGCTTTCACAGTCCCAGATCTGTGGGGGTTTATGGCACAAGCTCCAAATATTACAAATCATAAAAATTGGGTGGTAGATATTCCTCAGATAGAGGTAACTGCAGTAAGTTTGTGGGGAGTAACTGCAGGACTCTGCAGTTAATCGCTTCATTAAGTCTTAATTGTAACAATTGCAAGGTGCAGCCCCAGAACCATAATCAGATCCTGAAGTGACAGAGGCACAGATAATTGTAATGAGGCTTCCTCTGAAATGAAAGGCCTGCAGTTTTCTCCCCAGATGCTAATGGCACAAAGCAGAGTCAGAAAATGCTGTCAGCAGGAACCAGCAGAAGATGGGGATCCAAGGAGACCCCTGGGCTTCAAGGTTTGCAAACAAATAGTAGGAAGATGCCATTAACCAGGGTTGCTGATTTAACTTCAATTTCCTCTGCCTATTTCTAGCTTGCTCTCAGAAGCATCCCAAGTAGACCTACACTATCCTGGCCTCACTGTTTTCTGTAAAGCTCTGGAAAAACTTTTTTCCATACTGGCAAGACCAAAAAGAAAGAAACGGAAGAGAGAGATTAATCCACATGCAGCTCTCTCCTTCCATGTGCCGGCCCAGGCTCCATCCACACTGACCCCACCAGCTCTGGGTGGTGAGTACTTTTTTGATCCCCTGGCCTTTCATTCATGGGACTAAAATGAAGAATTAAGTGTCAGGGCACACCTGCAACTGGAGGATGAGTCAGCCCCAAGGGGCTGCTGAGTCAGAAGAACTGAAACAGCCACTGAAGTTGGAAAATGAGCATTCTTGTACAATCCAGTGCTAATGTCCAGGCAGGAAATAGAAATGAACTTTGAAATAAAAGTCAACAATTACAAATGAATAAAAATGGGAGCAATGCTACCAAAAGCCCTTCATTCTGGTGATGTCATGGCTCCCAAATGCCCTTCAGAAATGCAAATTGCCTACAATGTAATAAAAAGGGCATTTTCTAGAGTGTGCAGAGCTTGCATAGTTTAATTAAGCATAAACTAGGGTGACTCTTGAAAGGAAAATGATGTGGATTGCATTCTCTGAGTGACCTTGGAAAGGCACTTTTAACTTTCTCTATACGGCAATTAAGTAAACTCACACTTCATATGCTGTCACTCCTATTCCTTTCCTTTATTTAGAAAGATATTTTTTGTTCTCTCAGATTCCCTGATCTCACATTGATTTATCTCTGTGCTTAGAAAATGTGATTTGTTTCCCTCAAGGTAACTAAACATTTGTCTACAGCCTCGCCATCTCTAGTTTTCTAATCTCTACTTCAATATTACTTATATTAAACTTCTGGCACCTGCTTTCCTTGCTTTCCACCAAATTCTACCTAGGCTACCTCACTGACATGGCAAAACTGGAATAAAGAGATGCCTATAGAAATTTCTCATCCAATCTTTCTAAGACCA
>WEIT01017810.1:47120-68603 GCA_013389985.1 Dryoscopus gambensis
GACATTGACCTGTTGGAGCAAATCCAAAGGAGGGCCACCAAAATTATCAGAGGGTTGGAACACCTCTCCTATGAAGACAGTGAGAGAGTTGGTGTTGCTCAGCCTGGAGAAGGCTATGGGGAGACCTCATTGTATCCTTCCAGTACTTAAAGGAGGCCTGTAAGAAAGATGGGGACAGACTTTTTAGTAGGGCCAGGAACAGGAAAAGGGGTAATGGTCTTAAACTAAAAGAGCATAAATTCAGAGTAGATGGAAGAAATTTTTTAAGATAAGGGTGTTGTAACACTGGAACAGGTTGCCCAGAGAGGTGATGGATGTCCCATCATTGGAAACGTTCAAGGTCGTGTTGACGGGGCTCTGAGCAACTTGATGTAGTTGAAGATGTCCCTGCTAGTGGTGGGCGTGTTGGACTCGTTGTCACACAATTCTGGGGCAAGAATGGCAGTGGTTTATGGGGAAATGGGTACTGGGGGATAGATTAGGTTTTTGTAGTTGCTATTTGAACTGCTTTCACAGTATCAGTCTCTTATTTTGTGGGGGATCTAAGATCATGTGGCCAGCTGGTTTTGTCAGATTGTGAAGGTCAGTTTTGAAGTCCATTAGATCACCAAGCCTGCAGTTTCTCAAAAAGGAAGCTGACTGCATGGGGAATGCAAGAGCTGTCAAGTGCCTGGTTTGCTAGGAAGTAAAAAAAGAAACCCAACTGGTGTTAGCAGCTCAGCTCCATTGCTTCTGGGATAGGCTGTGAAAAAGAAGTCTCAGTAATTCCTGGCTACGAGCAGTGCTGCCAAGAGGGAGCAGTGGTAGCAGCTCATCTCTGTGGGCCAAGAGTGAGTGGGACTGAGGGGATGAGTGGGACTCTTACAGCTGTTCTTACACATCTGCCTTTAAGCTTGACCTTCCAAAAACACCCTGCTCTGTCTTCGCCTTGAAATTTGCAGAGGAATGACCATCCTGTGTTGTCCTTTAGGAATGCTTTTCTCTTGGTATCTTGCTATGACTTTCAAGGAGTAATAGATACTTCCCAAGGAAGAGCTGAAGAATGTGGTAATGGGTGGAAAAAAATGTTTACCTAGCAAGGGCAAAGAAAGCAGGGGAAGGTAGGTGGGGAAACAATGCTGATTTGCAACTGATGTTTGAGCTATGATGGAGTTTCAGTGAACCACACCACAAGAGTTGCTGACTCATAAAAAGGTGGAATACCCAAAAGGAAAGCAATGATCCCAGCAATTGCATGCCATTATGGTATGTCAGACACATCTTTGATTGCACAAGCCTATAATTAGTTACAGAGAGTTGTGCTGTTTCTGAAGAACTAAGAGGAAACAAAATAATTATTCCCTGTGTTAATGACTAGCAGGATCAGTGGATAAAACTCAAGGATTGCTTTAAATAAAGTGTATTCACTGCTGACTGATTTATATTTTTCAATTTCAGAGTAAATGTCGATGATCCAGTAAAATTTAACAAATCTTAAGAGACCCCAAAGCAAAGATCTGAAAGTCTTGGGAGTAATTTTAGGGCTTTGTTCCTATTTACTCAGCATGTAAGAAATTCACTTAAGTATCTTAAGTATTTTTTTTTTTACTGTTTTGAAAATTAAGATCTCTTTAGTTGTGGTAAGAAAGAACCGAGCTCATGAACGAAATTCACAGCAATAGCTGCGTTACATCCCTGCTAACACTAGATGGGGTGTAAGGAAAGAGTGAAGGGGAAAATCAGGGAACAGCAAAACCTTGGAGGTCCGAACTATCTCAGGCACAAAAGAAAGATGTAACTAATCTGACCATGGCTTTCTCCACCTTGTCAAAAGCCAAACCGGATCATAATAGATAGGGACCCATTTTCCCACCCTGCCCATTCCTCTGGCAGTGTGGATCCTCACAACGTGGATATTTTAACACGCATGACTCACCACTATTAGTCACATTAACTACATTTTATTCATACAATGAAAGAGTACATACACATATCAGTAGCATAGATTGCATCAGCTCCTCTTTACTAAAAAAAGCTCAGTGTATATACAACCATAAAATGCTCCTGCTGTAGCTAGCGCATATTAAATCAATGCTTATATAAACTGATGTTCTTTACATAGATTTATGTATTTTAGAATACATTAAAAATTATTGGTGGCATGTTCTGTTATCCTTTTTCACTGTCCTGATGGTCTAACATTTGCAATTAATTAGGGATATGCATATTTTATTTACTATTCAAAACAATTCCTATTACAGAATATAGGCCATGGAGACAAACCCATGGTTGCATTTGGAAAGGCAGAAAATATTTTCAATTTTTAGTGATTTCTGGTTTTGTGCCTGCATTCTGCAGCTTTTCCTTGGGAGCAGGAAGAACAGAACAAGGTTCTTTTTGAGATCTTGCCCTTGTTTAATCATGTGAAAAGTACCGTAACCTTTTCTTGATCAACTGGTGCTTTTTGTCCTCCCTCATAGCTGCTTTGACCTCCAATGCATGAACGCAGCTGAACAGTCAGGCCAGTGTCTGACTCCAGGCTCTTCCTGAAGCTGGGAGAGATGCTGAGCTGGGCTTTCTGACCAACCAACACAGCTACTCAGCAGAAGTGGCAGCCTGCCTGCAGAATTCATTTCCTTCACTCTCTTCTTCTGGTCCCATGTGAATGAGCTAGACTCCTGTGGATCACTTTATCCTCTTTATTAAGCCTGTCTCTGCAGAGACCATTTTAATTTAATTCAACTTGATAGCCAAGCCTCAAAATCCCCTTGGCTCTTGAAACAGTACAATCTTCTGGTATTCAATACACAAGCCTTTTTCCAGCTTGCTTCCCTTCAAGGATCCAATTTCTCTGAACTAGCTTTTCACTCTGACTGATGCCCCTTCCTGAGTGACCAGTACTCACAGTTGAGCCCTAAAAGAAAGTGCTGGTGCACTGAGAAATGCCACCCTCATCAGACTAACTCTAGTTAAACTTGCATGCTTGACAGAAAAGCAATACAAAATGCTTTCCCACAACATAGGCTAAATAAACCTTGCTTGCCAGCCATATCCACTTTAAAAAGTAAACTGGTAACATGGTAAGAAATTGCATTCACTGGCAGACGTGAATCTCTTTGTTTTGTCAGATTTGTTAGCTTAATCCTAGGAGAGGTATTGCTAAATCCTATTGCAGAGCGTTGGTTTGCATCTACTGGTCTTGACTGAACCACTGGAACTGACACTGCACTGGGATTTGGAGTCCTTCAGAGGGTGGCATGGGCCAGGTTGCCAGTGTAGTTAAAAACAAAACCAGGTTGCACACCTCAGTAGGAAAAAAAACGCCTAATGCATAGTTGAAAATCAGAATGAGTTATGTCTCTGACAGGCAAGTAATAACTTCATTTCATAGCAGAGAGGTAAAAGTTGGGGAAGACTGTGGTATGCCAGGTCACTGGTAGGTTATGACTCCTCACGGGAGTCCTTATGCATAATCCTCTTCTGCAGCACACTTCACACCCTGGATATTGGAAAGCCTATGAGAACATGTCTGTTTGTGATCATAGGCCATGTTTCACATGTCCAGAGGAAAAATGTGAAACTCACTCAGCAGAAGGATGGTGAGATAGCCCTAAGTATTAAGGAATAAAGGAATGTTTCCTTTGCTCCTCCTGATTTATGCAAAGCCTCCCTATTATACAAGGCAGCAGTGCAACAGCAAGACATGATAAAACAACCTAGTAGGCTACGTGGTATGAAAACTTAAAGAAATATGTTTGTATGTGAATAAACAGGAGCTCTGATACACAATTTTGTTGGGTAAGGGTGGCAAAGAGCCTTTCCAGGAAAACAGTTCCTTGCTGTTATCTTGAAAGAGGCTCTGCATGCCGGGATTGCCCTATTTAGGATGACTGAATGCCTTGGTCTGTAACCACCCAAAACACTAATGCAGCACAGTCTGTCCACATCCTGCTGTTTAACCTTCAATGGATTGGCAACCTGGCAGCAGCCTGGACTCACCCAGGGGAAATCCTTCTTGGAGGCAGGATTAGATCTAGTCTGAAACAGCTCTAACTGCTTGTTTTCAGATGACTTGGTGATCCTGAAGTCACAGTTAGACTTTAGCTAGAAGGAGAATTCCCCAAATACAACTTTGACATCCCAAATCTGAATTTATTGCTTATGAGCTGTGCTGGAGGGGAAACACTAGACAATAAATCACCTGATTTCATACAGAGGGGCTATGACATGGAGTACATCAATGTAGATACATGTTTCAGGTGAAGCTTAAGCTCTGCCTTCTGGAATGACAGTTCACAACAGAATAACATGTTAAACACACAGAGTCTACTGGGAATCATCAGGAAAAGTATGACTTAGGGCAAAATGGGATGGATTTCTGTAATACCTAATAAAACAGAGAGTGGGTGGGATTTGTAGTTGATTTGTTCATGGCATCATGCAGACCTCCGGTATTTTCTGTTTATGTTAACTTGATAAGATCTCATAGTCCTGAAGACACACACTTTTCCTGGCTACCAGTTACTGTGGGCTGGGCTACTTGTTATGCACAATTTGTTGCTGAAAAAAAGTGAATAATAAAAGAAAAATGGCAATAGGTTTTGACTCTCCTTTCAGTCTGCAATGAATTAAAATGATGCCTTGGATTTACTGTGAACCAGAAAGACAGATACTGAAGAGAGAACTCAAGAGTATTCTGGATTGTTCCCATTTGCTTTTACAATTCATCAGCATCCATGAAGAACTGGCTCTAATATTAAAACTTACATTACTAAAACATTAGGTTAGGAGTCAAGATAATTTTTATGCTTTGTATGGCTCACTCTCCACTTTCTTTATGGGATGTTCAACTCAAGGTAATTTTCTGGATAAAATTTAGATCATTCTCTTAGATGTCAACATTAATCCTAATGCACTGCACTTCTCTTTGAATGACTACAGATTGCAAAGTGTCTTTGAAAAAGGATAAAATGGACATGTCATGCAGTAACCAAGTAAATGCAGTCCCTGATTAATATGCAAGTTTGAAAAGTTCAGAAAATGTCATCATACTCCATAGGTGCACCCTGGTTCTGGAAAGGTCTCTTTTTGCTTTGTTTGTGTATAAATGTCATTCTACATAAATTTCACTCCAGCAGCTTTTCATAAACTCAAGTCAATGATGATATGTTCAAATATTTGAGTATTTCCTTTAAAACTAGAGGCGAAGAAAAAATCTCTTCGATCTGTTGACACAGCTGTGAAAGACCGTGGTGCTTGCACATAGATTTCTTTAAATAATCTGAATATCTTCTTTTCACTATCCCACTGGTAAATCTGGGAGAAGGTATAGTCACTTCCCAAGGCTAGGTAGTAATTATTCTTGAAGGAGAAAGGCTGCAGTGTCATGGCTCCTCGGGATGGAAGAGCCTGTATCTCCACAAACTGTTTGCTATTCCATTTCATAACTCTGGAGTCACCAATGAATCTTGTGAGTGTGATGTAAAGGTCATCTTGCATCCTGAAACTCTTCACAGCCAAGACATCTTCCATGTTGGGGATTTCACTGTGTGGGACAAACTTTTTGGAGGCTTTGTTCCACTGGAGTATAATGGGCACCTGGGCACGACTAGAGAGGATTAAATGTGATTTCCCATCTATATCCAGAAACTCAGCATCAGTGTCCCTGAACCACTCGTGAAGAGACTGATACGAATAAAATCCTTTGTTATTCCACTTATACACTGTTGACAAACCTGCTTTAGAGCTATCTGCTATGACAAAAAACATTTCATTGTCTATCTCAAAAAGCTCTATATCATTTGGCTTGGAAATGCGAGATACTTCAATATCCTGGAATTTGACAAACTTCGTCCAGCTTTCATCAAACTTGTAAATGTGTGAGCCACCAAAGAGCTGGGCCACCACCACAAAGACTTGGTCACCAACAAGAATGGCTTTACATCCCACTATAGACTGACCTATTGCCCAAAGAAAGAAAACAAAACAACACATATATTAGCACAGCACAAATCACCCTTTACACCAAAGACATTACCAAATCACCCCTCCCCTTTTTTTAAACCTGCACCATCTCATAATTTTGTCTTCTGCTACATGCTGTCAGAGTGTCTTTTCAAGCTTTTGCTTCCCAGTAACTAGAAAGATGACTTGTCCCACCCTGCAAGGTATGCAAGTAGGATGTACCATAAAATGCTAATTCCTTTTTATGCAAAATACTTTTTATTTCTCTGTTTGTTCAAACACACGGCCCCTAATATCCAAAATAATTATTTAACCTAAATTTTATTATTTAAAAATGACAAGAATTTTTATCTTGCCGTTCATCAGATATCTGAAATTCTCTTATTCTTGTAATGTCTATCTTTCCATCTTAACTAGAAGAATGGACTATAGTATATTTTTCTTGCTCCAGAAGTGTTAGAGTCAGCTTTTTGTTACTGTACATAGAAACATTGATGCATCTTGTGGATATATCACCTGAAAAGATAAATCTAACTCTGTTATTTCTATTAGGTATTCTTGAGATTTTGTTAAACTAGAAATATTTAGGAATATTGCAGTTGCCAGATAGATCAGATCAGGTTATAGTCTGTTTTGAGAATGTCAAGTTACACTATACAAGAACCACATCAAAAAACTAACAACAAGACTATTACAATAGGTGTTGTTGGAAGCACAGAGGAATTCCTCTATAAAGCACTGTTTAAGCAGAACTATAGCTGCCCAAGTTCCCCAATGCATGCTTGGTCAGTCACCACAGGAGATTTGACCTGGCTCCTCTGCTGGTCCCCTACCCATGACTTCCAGAGCCGGCCTGGGATGATCTCCCACACTCCCAGTGTAGGAGAGCTGGGAGTACCTTCATCTCAAGTATGTATCTGCAGCACAGGCATGAATGCTCGAGCTGACCATCCAGGCTCCTTTTGATCTAACTTAGTCAAAACACACTCTAGAAGAGCTTTCATCTGTCTCCTGTCTTGTTCTGCAGAGGACAGCAATGCTTTTCTCTGCATTTCACTGTAAAGGCGACTTTGACAACGAGCTCAGCTCCATAAGCCCATGTTATAAAGGGCTAAATTTAGATATCCAAATGCAAAGCATAGGTAAGTGGTGAAACTCTCTGTGGAGCTGGCTCCAGAGCTCAACTAAACACTCTTCAGGCTCTGCAAGAGGCTCTTTATGGGCCTATGTCCCTTGGCAAAAATCTCAGGCTCATGTCCATTTCAGTCCAGAGCTCGAGCTCGGACCTTCCAGGAGCAAACTCTGGATGTGCAGCTAGGACACAAGTCCTTGGCAGAAATGCCTCCTAATCAAGTCATTCAGAAGAAGGTGAAATACACCTGAAAGGCAGCTGTCTTTGCAAATGACGCAAACTCTCAGTTTCATTTCCAGAGTTTTTCTACGGCTCAGCTGGCTCTCTCTGGGCTGTTGACTTCTCAGTTTACATCTCTTTTACCCTAATCTACCAAAACACAATGAAACCTAAGAAAGTAACATTTTTCATTTTCATAATTTCCTGACAGGGGAGTAGCTTCTTGTAAACTTTCATTAGTGACACACACAGCGGACCTGAGGAGGTAAGCGTTTGCTGCCCTTGCAGAATTCAACACCAGATGAGGATGCAGCATACTCTACGTCTCCCAAAATGTAAGGTAAAAATTAATATATCACACACAAAAAAGAACAGGATGGAAAGATGCTCCATGGATAAATTTAGCTCCAGAATCTTCAAAACCTCTGGCTTGGAGTATCTGGGAAATCAGGCAGCAGATAACAGCTCTAAAGGCTCTGTCTCTGCTGTCATGGTGTGACTGAGCACCACAAGTGTTGGTTAGGGACAGAACGGTTGTTAGAAAATCAGCATTAGAACATCACCTGGCATCCACACAGGCTCTTTATTTGATCAGTAATCTGGCCAAGATGGTAATTGAGCATGTTTGTAAATTGAAAGTAAATGTGGAAGCTTTACAGCACATCTCTTTAGGTAACAACCACAGTTTAAATATTTCTGTCATTTTCAACTGGCTTCCCGGTCAGCTCACCCTGAAAGCATCCTTCAGACCTGTTTCCTTCTACCTGCAATAGATTCTTTTTATATTTTGTTTTGCAGGCACTTTGGCAAGATCATGTGCTCCTTCAGCTTCTGCTTTAACTTGCTGTGTGATTTGAGGCAGTGAGTGCTGAGCCAGCTTACGGTGTGACATTCATGGCAAGTGTTTGTGCCTTCAGAACAATTTACAAGACTGGACAAAAGAAGCCTAGTTCGTGTGCTGCAGTAAGATTAAATGTGCACATGTTAACAAGATGCATTACTCCATGGAGCCACTCATGTTCAAACATCACTCACTTCGATCAGCCAAATTCAACAGAGACTCACGACAAAACCCAACAAACTGGTCCCACCTACAAATCTTATCCTTGTGAAATGCCAACAGTTCATCAGTGACTGGAATCCCAGTGTTGATATACCTGTGATATTGTCGTAACTCCTGAAATTCATTTCAATGTGATCCCACTCCAGCACCATGCAGTTCTCCATGCTGGGCTGTGCAATGGCTACAAACACATCATTCTTTGAGTTGAACGTATCCACTGAAACGGACTGGTACGGCAAAATCTGGTGGACAACAAAATCTAGAAACACACATTTACAACAGTTAGGATACGTCCTTGCTGGAAACGCAGAGTAAGTGGTCGCTGATTAGAATGATTTACACTGAAAAATGAGTGAAATACTTTGGATTTTGTTTAACACTATCATGGAAGTATCAGTGCTCATGTTAGGCATGCAGCAACAGGGAAAGCATCTCCGGCTTTAGGTATCATGAACTGTCCTCTGGAAATGTATTTGTCAAGGAGATCAAATACGTAAATAGTTAAATAATTCAGATTTTAGAGCTAGGCTGGCTACTATCAGTGAAATAGAGAGAAGAGTCTCTTTCCCCACAGCTGGAAGTTGCTTTCCCGTCAAGTGAAATGGCCTTGCTAGAATCACATTCAAGCTGAGAGACAGCAACTACCAGCTGAAGTCCAATAACTTCTTAAGTCATGCAAATTTAATCACTAGCAATTTGTGTTATGCTAAACCAGGCAGAAAGTGAAATGATATCTGAAGTTTGCCTGGGGATAACCCCATTTTGCCTAGACCATAGACAAAATGGTGTAATCAAAAACTCAGTTAGCATAATGTTTTATGGGGCATTATAATGTAGTTTAGGCATAAAATACAACCAACCTGAAAATTACTATCCAGTGGAAAACTTATCCTAGACAATAAGACTGAGGAACTGGAGCAACCTTTAAAGATTAGGAGTGTAATTCCAGCATTTAAGACTTTTTTTTCTCAAAAATTAAGTACCTTTATAGACTTAATTTGAAAATTCACCCTGGGGTAAGTCAGCAGTCACCACAGAGCCAGTCTGGGGTAAAGTGAGGAGACTTGGGTCTGAATTTGATCTTTGACCAGACAGCTGTGTAAGATCACTATTATCAGAAAAAAAACATGGTGCAGCAGAGCTGACAAAGCACTTGGGTCTAAAATGTGGTAGGAGGCCTGCATTGAAGTGATGTGTAGATATAGATATGTAGAAAAGGAAAGGCATTTTCCCTATGATGGCATTTTTCTGCAGAACCACACACTGCTCTGTTCTAAGCTCCATTTGCTACTCGCTTTCACCATGCACTCCTACACTGCAAGGGCCTGAGCATCCAGGGATTTTGGTGAAATGGTAATGAAGTCCTCACTCAAGTCCCTCATTTTGGTGCATTACAAAATAATTGCTTCTGAATGAAGAACCCTCTGTTTCTGCATGCTTGAAAGCCTTGCCCTTGAGGAGTTACACTTCTGGAGAATAAAGATAGATGACTACCATTAAACAAACAGAGCAGATTCCACAGCTGTGAAAGAAATGACAGTCTTCATTCTTCGAGGGACTATTATAAATAGAGCTTGGGCTTGGTTCATAAATGCTGGTAGGCAAACAAGAAAGTTATCTTCATTCTCACTAGGAAATTAAAAGGGCTGGGGAAAACTGACACTGAAGTATGCAGAAAGTAAAAGTAACCAACCAGTTATAAAAGGTTGCTAAAAGATGGAGCAGTAGCAGAGAGAGTCACAGAAAATAAAAGTATTTTTTAAATATTGAGGAAAAAAACCCCAAAAAACTAATCCTGAAGAGACATCTCTTGAAATCTGAACAGTTGTGAAACACTTTGGGGGAATCTGCGAACTGAAACAAACCAGTCTGTATGTGAAAATGGGTAGGAAAATAATTTGTAATCAGTAAAAAGCACCAGCTGGGAATACCAGACTGTAATGTATAACAGGGCTAAACAGTAAAAAGTTGCTGCCACATCAGGCTTGCAAAAACTTTAGGCCTTGGGGGCTTAATTTAGTTCTACACACCTTGCCGTAATGCTAGAAGGACCTAATAGAGTAAATACAGGATTGAGGGAGGAGCCCTTTTCCAACATTTTCCTCTTTTAAGCTGGATCCCCTGGATGGGTGAGGGAAGAGGACACAGCCCATGCTTTCCCCCTGTGCTGCCGGCTGCATGAGCTGTCCCTCTCGCCCTCTCACCTCATACACAGTTTTGCTCTCCCTATCTCAAGACACATGGTTTTCATGCTGTTTTCTGCTGGCTGAGAGTGGGGATGTCCCAGTGACTGTCCTCCAGTCACTTATTCCACCCCTGTTCCCTCTGTGGTTGAACTGACACCATGGCATCATGGGTGAGGGACCCAACACTTTTATTGGGCTGATTTTCCTTCTGGCAGCCCTTGCTCTGGCTGATCCCAGTACACAGGAACACTGATGACAGCACAGGAGAGGAGGACAGTGCAGGGAACATTGGAGGACACTAAGGAAAAATATAAGTGATGATCTGTTTGGGCAGCTGCTCCAAAACTGTATCCTGCGATTCAGTCCTACTTTCCTCACATCTCTTCTTCCCTGCAGGGATACTTCTACTCCAGGTGTGGCTACCCAGGACCTGGGTGTGCCAGCAGTGAGCGTTAACCATCCTTTCCCTTCTCCCACTACAGGAGATCTCCTGCACAGGAGCAAGAATGGAGCAGTACTGATTAATTTGCAAACTACATCCCTTCCATACAGCGGGGAAAGAGAAGACCACCTCCAGAAGACAATCCCAGCTAGGTAAAGAAAGGGAAAAACAAGCTTCCAAAGCTCAGTGAGATGATCCCTGCCTGCAGGTCTGGGCAACGCAGGTCCCAGGCATGCACACAGCCTGTTTCCAGTGGCTGTGGGAGCCTAAGGCCTGTTTTCCAGTCTCCTGAAAGCGAGTTACATGTTCCCCTGTGGTGCCCACAGCCGCAGCACAGCCCCCTCACACACTGTTGAGGAAGAAAGACCAGAAGTGCAATGAAATGGCTTAACCTGCTTCCATGACGCAAGCACTGAGAAGTGGAAAAGACAGATGCTATCACAAAAAGAATTAAAAGTGCAGGTCACCAATACTGTCAATCACTTTCTCTGTGAAGAACCAACAGGATCATTTTGTTCCTTGCCTTTTTATTTTAAATTTGGCAGCACCTCTTTCCACCTCTACTGTTACCACTGTAGCAGTTCAGCTGATGCAATGAGCTGACTGGGCCAACAAGACACACATTTTACCAAGAAAACTGCTTTGTGACCACATCCTGCATCCAGTCATGCTTGACACAGAGTACTGGAGACCAGAAATGATGGAAAGTCTGATCCCACCTGGCAAAGGAGGGAAATACTATACTAAAAACTAACATGAATGAAAAAGTTTTACAGAGGCCTGCCCACCACTGACCGGGAAAGGAGAATACACCTATGGGGTATGTTGCTTTACTTCACAACACAGTATGTATTCTAAGCCTGTGACGAATCAGTCATCAAGGAAGGAATATGGGCATATTTACACTCCCTTTGGATCTGGGGGAGGCAATGGCAGAGAAGGAGAAAGGAGTAGTGGCCTGACACCACAGACCACCAAGGTCATACCGAACAGTGTATGACAGTTAAATGCTGTGTTGTGGGAGCACTTCTCTGAGGGCATCTGAACGGGCAATCCTTGCCCCATGGAATGCCTTTGGTCCCCAAAAACCCTGCAGGACATGAAATTAGATTTATGTTTGGTGTAATTTTGCTTACAGCAGACAAAGGGACAATGTTAAGGGTGAATTTTCCCTGTAGCAACTTCACAGTGTCTAGGTACAAAAAGGAGACAGAGGGCCAGTAGGTCAGGATAGGTTTGAGGACCAGGTAAGTCTTTCTCTTTTGCACTGTTAGTGCTACATAATTGCTTAAACCAAATTGCAATGAAATAAAGCCTGCTTTTACTTTGCATTGCAGCTTTTCAGTGATTCAGCAGACATGGGAATGTAATTTTGGTACTGTTCTAAACATCATTGCTCTCCTGTGTTTGACATCATTTTATGCAGCAGATTATTGCACTTTACCGCTGCTGCTCTTCTGACATAATTTTGAATTCTGAGTTCATTCTCTTTTCCTTCACATATTGTCATCAAAGCACCTTTCATACCTTTTCCTGAAATTTCATTTTGCATTACTAGTAATCAACTTTTCTGTTGTCTTTTAATAATGACTGATTTGACGACAGATGAGAACTTGCACACCTTTGATATTACTGTCTAGAAAAAAGGCAGAGCGCTGACATCCTATTCAAAAAAGATGAAAAACAATATTTGCAGCTGATATTTTCAGTTATATGATGTGACTAAATTAAAGATAGGTAACTGCGGAAGTTTGGTCATAAAATATAAGTGCAACCACATGCAAATTTCTCTTCACTCCCTTCAGCATGCTTTACATTACCTACAAAAAAAATCAAGATCCTAAGCAAGACAGTAGTCAGAATATTATTGGACTTTTCTCTTCAACTTAGTGGAGTTCCATGAAGAACTGCTGGCAGTATTGCCACCACCTTTGATGCTAATAAACCATGACTTATCAAATAAAGATAGCAGCTATTGCCACATTTTGGAACTTATGTTCATTGCTTTCTGTGAAAGACAGAGATTTTGGGAAGCTCATCTGCCACAACTATATGGCTTTATTCCAGATAATAGAAAGCATTATGTTATGAAAATTAAGCCACAAACTGAGTCATCATCAAATCTTTTGGAATATGAATAGTCAGAACTCTTCTCCCATTATCACTTAATCCAAATAAAAAACTCAGTACTCACTTTGGCTTCTAAATGTAATTTTCCCATTTTGTACTTGTTCTAGTACTTGGAAGTGCTTTGTATGTAACCCTTTCCTCCCCCCAGGTCATGCTCATAGAAGCAAAAGAGTATCATCTAAACTTCTGATTTTTAACCATTTGTAGTGTGCTTAGAAATATACATTCTGAATACCTGTAGTGGTGCATTCATAATCAAAACTTGTCACATCATTTAACTTCTTATCCTGATATTCTGCTGGACCAATACACAGGACATCAGAAACAGTGGAATTTGTCATCTTTAACCACAAAAACAACCACTTGGCTTTGCAGTCACACTCAAATTTATTTCCCCTTAAATCTCTAAAAAAACACACAGAAATAAACATATTTGAAAAGGTTGATAGCAATATGAGTACTACAGAACTGTTATCACCTCAACATGCTGAATTTCAAAATATCTGAGTATCCTTCAATTGTTCTGAACTGATAACAAGGAAGTTTCTTAAGTTTTATTTGGACTCCTTTATTATGAACTTTCACTGAGTTTTTCAAAAAACTGTTGCAGTCTATGGTCATATATAATCATAGTAACAGAGCACTGTAATCCATGAGTAAAGTTACTTTTTTGGTAAGTTTTCATAAGATGAGGACTGTAATGCAATACATCCCGACCCTCAGGTTGTCTGCTGCAAGCCTCCTTTGCACCATTTACCGCTGACACAGGTAATTCCCATTCCTTCCCTAAACTGTCCTAGTACTGCTGGTTGGCAGAGCAGCCTTGCAGATGTAAAATACAGATGTAAGTCTTGTATTTTTTGAGTCGCTGCTGATGTAGAGCCAATTTAACTTCTTCCTACTAATGTATATGCAGTTTCAGCACTGTACTTGTTCTTTGATCCTTTGGCAATTTCTGTGGCTTATGATTTTACTTCGCTGTTTGGAAGAGCCAGGCCAAAAATAGGGGAATCCCAGTTGTACAAGGAAATACTGACAGAATGTCAGCAATGCGCTACAACTGCACAAAACCAAGGAAAAAACCTTATTTTTTTAACTAATCCCTTTTACTAAAATAATCTCAGGGAATACATCCAAAAATAACAGGGGAAAATGTTCATAGAAACTGTAGTTTTTAAAATTAATTGTCTCCCTTTCCCTAAAACACAATTTACATGAGACATCAGAAAGAAGTACAATAACACAAGCTATGTACAGCATCACAAGAAGCAACAGTGATTTAAGAAATAGCAATTAGTTTAAAGGAGTCTATCAAGCAAACACTTATAAAATAAAAAAAAGTACACTTTTTTTTCTGTCTGGATACCAGATACAGCACCACGCACCCGGAACCTAAAATTGAGAGCAATAGCGACAGAAGCAGGCAGCCAATAGAAAGATCCTCATTACTTACAGTTCAATTAAAGAATCTAAATCACTGAAGACATCCCTTGGTAGAGCTTTGAGATGGTTATTGGCCAAAGAACTACAAAAGAAAGTTAGAGCTTAGTATAATTGCTGTCTCTTATCTTGCAATTCTTCTCAAGTCTGAGCTCACTTACAGGTTGTTAATTATCTGGTACTGTCCAGCCACTGGCACTGTTAGAAGTTACCAGGAACAGGCATTAATTATTCTCATTCAAGAATGGAAATTGCTTGAAGTTCACATATAAGTAAAATACTTAAAGCTTTTTCTTTTTGCCCAGGTGTAAATGTAACCCACCAAGCAATCACTGAGCACTCTGAAAAGAAGCAGGAATATTAATCATGAGTAGGCAGTGTGGTGGTGGTGGTGGTGGTACCAGTGCAGCACTGGGGATACCAGTGGCATCCCAGTCCCAGCTGTACCTGCACACAGGCAGCCCAACATGTGGCAGTGCTGCCCAGGCAGGAATTGCTTTAAGGCTGGTTTTTAGTTTATGGAAGGCATGTTATTGACAGCAGGAGGAAGCTGACACAGAAGGAAGAGAAGTTTTCTGTGTGGCAGAAAAACCAGTGGTCTCCCAGGAGGGTTTTGTTCAAGCAGAAATCACTCTACCAAGCGTAAATAACTTACAGGTGGGTCAGGTCACGAAGGCCACGAAATGCATTTCTTGAAATGGTTTCAATTTTGTTTCCTTCAATAAATCTAGACAAAAAAAAAAAAAGTATTTAAAAATACTTTAAGTAACATTATTATTAGCATCACAGTGCTTTAAGCTATGGTTAACCAGATTCAGCATGTTTCTGGGCAGCTCCTTCAGACTGAAAAGTGGGAAGTCTCAGTGGAGCTGCTCACATTATCCTTTTTGCCTTTCCTTGGGCAGACTGCAAGGAACAATGCAAGTACCTGGCAGCACAAGGGATGGCACATGACGCAAACGTCCAGCAGAAAAGGAATAGGAAGCAGAAAAGGAACAGGAAGCAGAAAAGTGAATAAGGCAAAAAAATTTATTCATCTCTTGGTAATCCTCTCAGGATGTGTTGTGTGAGGCAAGAGACCTGCATAGGAGAGGCTCCTGGGACAGACTTTAGAAGTTAAAGTCCTACCTTCCTCTCTCACAAATCACCAGCATTTTCCAACCAGGGGCAGCACAGCAGTGCCAGGGCTGCCCAGGCTGCAGACCTGCTCTGATGGGGGAAACTCCCGTGGCTGCACACACACACAGTGCCACCTCCGTACCCACACAGCCCTGACTTGAACTGCCCACATTGGACATCTGCACAAATGGCAAGACCACTGCCTTGGTTTGGTTCTGGCTGCCACAGTTCAGCTCTCTCCAGCCGGGACATCTCCACTGCAGGGTGCTGGCTGCACACAAGTCACAGCCCTGAGCACTGGCGGAATAATGAAAGGCACATATTGATTCCAGCAGCATGCTGCTCCTCCTGACTGCATGTCAGCATTTAAAGAAAGAGCTGATATTTGAGCATCTTGACCCCTGAGCACTTGAGGACGAATCCCCAAATACACCATCATCCCTGCAAAGTGATTGCAGCCAGGTGGCCATCAAGATATTGCATGATACAGCTATACCTGGTTGAAGACAACTGTATGCTGACTTAATAAATAAAGTTTGTGAGATAAGGTGCCTCCCTTATTCCTAAGCCGCTCTGCTTGCCCTCTAGAGAAGTTAGAGGAAAAATGCTATGAGACAAGATCTCTTCTCAAGAGAGTCAAGATAGAAATGCGGGAGATGACAAGTGCTCTTGGTTTTGCAGTTTAGGTGTAGCAAAAATCCTTCATGAAGTGACCAGGACCCTGACTGCAGGCAAAGGGTGCAGATGAGAAAGTGTTGTGTCTGCATGGGAGATGTAAGAGGCAGATCAGCCTTTTCAGGGCTGTGTGGGGCCACAAATTCAATCCACAAGAACAGAGAGCCACCCTGCCTCCTGACACCCTCACTGGCACCTGGCATCCCTGCACAGCAGCAGCTCACTGGTCCATGCAAAAAAACAAGGCTTCACTGCACACACTGCAACAAGCTGGGACTCAGTAATTTGCCATATTCTTGAATTGCCTGGCCTCCAAGAGATTCTACTTTGGGAATTCCAGTCTGTTCGCCAGCAAAGCTCCCATCTTTATCAGACCTGTCTTACCCAGATTCGGTACACAGAGGCAGTTTAGGGGTGCATCGAATGCCATTATGAGTGCTGCAAGTGCAGCAGGACACAGCTGGAGTTATATTGTACACATATATAGGTATCAGCTGTGGGTGCTCCCCAGCTGCTCTTCAGCCAGAGAGTTTGCTTTGTACACACAGACACTTATCATTCCTCTTTGTCAGCGAGGTTTCCTTCTCTACAAAGTCTGATCCCTGGTAACCAAGAGACATGAGTTATGGAAGCTGTACTGGTTTTACTGGCTGCATGGCCAAAAAAACAAATCACAGAGAAAGGCCACTCACAGCCAGTTCCCAAAAGGTGGAGGGGTGATTTGCTGGGAAGAGGAAAAGCTCTATGGAATTGGCAGGAAAGGCAACCACAACCATTAACTGAGACCACTTGTTCAGCTGCTAAAATAATTTGAAAGTGTAAGGCTTTACCGGCTTTCATCCTGCTCCCTGGCTTGCAGCTGGTGGTCAGAGACAGAGATTTGCCCTTTGACCAGCTCAGGAGAGCAGGGTTTTTCATTCAGACAGGGGTCTGCCTGCAGTGACCAGTACAACTACCATGACGTATGCTATGCTGCTGGGACAAGCTCATCAGCACTTGAAAGCAGGTCACTAATGGTACAACAAAAAATGGTTTTCTTCCTTTTTACAAACATACTGCAAATAATTTTTTCCCTGTAGATACAAAGAAAAGAGAATGCTTAGATAACTTGCTATTTCTGAAAAATCCGTATGTAGCTGAATCATGGGTTTTAGCATATACCGTTTACCATTATCTGCAAATTCCATTGTTGGCTACTCCACATGTACCAGACTATTAACCCTGAATATACCCCACCATAATATCTATTTGCCTTCAAGATTTTAGCAAGAGTCAATTTTACGAGCATTGGTCTTCCTGTAGAAAGGGACAAGTGTTTTCCAAAGCTACATTTCAGCTCAGAAAGGTGGGTGGAATGAGGAATTTTTTCAGGTTGTATTCAGTGTCAAACACGCCAGCTCATATTGAGTAACACAGAGAAATGCTAGTCCTTTGGAGTGTGAAGGGAGGACAACCTTGTACCAGGGCTAATACTTTTTTTTTTTTAAAGAAAAAAGGGTGAACTAAAAATAAAAAAAATAAGGATCGTAAAAAGAAAGGAATGTAAAAATCAACTAAGTGAATGATATAAACAAAAGGAGAGTTAAATAATTTTAAATAATAATATAAATAATTAAATATTTTATGTTATATGAAATTATGTATATATATATTTATGTATAAATAATTAATCACATAAAGACAAATGCTATGGGCATTAAATAGGGTATAAGAAAAAGGCAAAGTAGGAGACAAAAGCTGGGAGAAGAGAAGCAGAATCAGGGTTGTTCTGGGCACTAGACCAGTACCCTGCGATTCCTCCTCAGGCAGCCCACAGGTCAGGACAGGCTTCCCCACCTCTTGCCTGAGGATGGCACTGTTCTGGAAAGCCAAGACAAGCTCTTGCTAAGTGCCTTTTTGGTGTGCTGTAATTGCACAGAGACACCTTGCATTCACGGGATCTTTTAAAAATGCACTGTAACCTCTGAAAAATCATCAGCCACCATAAAGAACATTTGCACAGGAGTGGAACATAAATCCTTCAGGTCCCCTGCTCTTGGGAATCACAGTAAAGACCAAGAGTCTGCAGCAGGAGTCTTGGCAACTTATCAAAACATCTTCATTCATAAAGGACATAAAATACCAAACTTACAAGTATTCTAGATGGAAGAGACCAGCAAAGGCATCATCTCGTATAACAGTGAAGGAATTGGAGTTCAGCAAGCTGAAAATGGAGACCAGGCATTAGGAAAGCACATTAAAACCTGACACACTGGATTATGCCTGTTGTGTTTATTGCCCATGACCAAACTAATCTTACTGACTTGAGCCCATATTGCCGCACCAATGCAGCACACATAGAATACTGTGGAACGGTCTATTGAAAAAAAATCAAAGGAGTTACATGATGGTAGTTAATGTCCACTACTCCCCAGGAAAAATGCTTGCTGTGCCATTGACCTTGGCTAAATGTAACCTGGTGGGCCAGTGCTCACTCATTCCACACTCCCAGGGCAATGCTCCAAGCCTGACCTGCAGATGGGGTAAAGCCTGCAGCGTGGGAGGACAGCAGCCAGTTTGTCAGCTGGAAACATAGACACATCCAAACCACCAAGACAGAATCCTGCTACCTTTATAAAGCAAAGCCCTGTGTCCACAGGTGGTGAGGAAGAGCTGCAGTGCTGCTTCCTCCAGGCACTGCCTTGCCCTCCTTCAGTGTGAACTTCAGGGACAAAACATGTTAGAGCTGCACCAGAGAAGCTGTCACCTGAGCCAGGACAAGGCAGCCAGGGAGAAGGATATTATGGAGGCTTTGCCAGCAAAGTTCATTCCTTGCTGTATCAAAGCTCAACAGTGGACGATCTCCAAATGTTGATGTTCAAAGGCAGAGAGAGCAATCTCCTTTCAAGAAAATAGCAAAACCTCTTATTTAGTCTAAAAAATAAGCACTACTCAAAAGAAATAATTTTTGGAAAAATCTCAGAATTTTCCCCTATGAATGAATATGTCTGCACTAATTGCTTTATTACAGCAACTGATTAATCTTCCTTTTGTATGGTTTTAGGCATTTTACTAAAGTTAATTTAGAACACTAATGAACATGAAATGAAAAGTTTCCCTGTGATCCCTGGATATTATGTTCATACTAGACAAATGCCCCTTAAATTATTCCAAAGAAATCTGACAAAGATGCAGACCACCATCAAAAATAAATCCTTGCATTACTATTTTACCGTGATTACTGCCACAGAAGACATTGGCCTGAGGTGCCCATATGCAGAATTATGCATGCAGCTCTTCATCATTTAATTGTTATTTTTTCTCATGTTTTAAGGAAAGAGTCACAAATTACACTAAACAACAGAATTTGTCAGTGCCCAAGGTGATGGTGACAAACCCCTCTTGTTCCCACATCTGACTTACCACATAAATTGTCATGAGCAACCTCTACATTCCTCAACAACCCATCTCTGCCCCACCACCCTACACACCCCAATATCTCCAGGAAATCTATTACAGCTAAGGAAAGGGGACAATCTTCATCTGGTCTTCTTCCCTCTTCCTAGTACCACCATCCAAAACAAGCCAGATTCCCCCCATCTCTAATTTTCCACCTGCAGTTTCTCACCCATGGATTCCTCCCTTTCCTTCTCAGTTGGCACAGGTCCGCTGTTTGCCACCATTTATTGGTGGGCAAGGTCCTCGTCCTTCTGCTGGGGGCTCTCTGCTGACCCCCAACTCTCACAAAAACTTGATTTTGGGGCCGGTTTCACATAAAAGGAGGTGAAAGCTTCCACCCCTTGCTTTGCCCACTTCTCCCCAGCATTTTGCATGGTGTGCTGCTCCTCCCAGTAGGGAGACAGGCCTTTGAGTCAAAGCAGGTGGGGTGCCCAAGGAGAGGAGCCTGGCCATCAGCTACCAAATGCCTTTAGAGACTACCTCTTGCTAAGACCAGTTTTAACATCTAGGTCTGGGGCAAGCGCTCAGCCTGGGTTTCTGGCAGGCTTTGGATCTTTTTGCTGGATTTTTCTTTGCAGTGTATCTTTGCCTGGGGGGGCGTTAGTCAGTCCTTATGGAGTGGAGGGGTAGAGGGCCTGGTTGGTATCAGGCGTTCCGGACAGGCTGTACTGGGCTAGACAGGCTGCAGGCTGCTGCTCAGCTTCGCTGCAGACTACCAGAGAAATGAGTATCCAGGCTCCCCAGGGGGGGTTGTACCGCAGTCTCTGTCTGTATCTTCCCTGCTGCCTCCCAGGACAGCTAAATTATGCAAGTTTGGGTAAGCTCCTGGAGCAGGAGGCATACACCTAACTGCAACATGGGCACGACCAAGCAGCTTGCCTGGGGTCAGGAAGGAGGGATAGCTACAAAGTGCTGGGAGCTAGACCGCTGTCTGCTGGGACAGAGGACTGTTGGGTCAGAAGCCATCTAAGGGGCCTCCCTCCAAGGTGCATGCTGAAGCACGGAGTCATGCTGCAGACAACACCAGCTCTTCACACACAGAGGATTGCCTCTGAAGTGTGTCCCGGCAGCCTCTGCTCACCCTATTGTGCCCACAATGTCACAAAGCCAGTGCCAGACTGCCGGGCACAAAGTGAGCAGGAGTGAGAGCCACCACCACATGACTCTGGGGTACGCAACTCACCCTTAAACTTACTAAAGCTGAAGTTTAAAAAGAGGAACTTAGGGCATCATGAAACATTTTGCCCTCCTTTAGTAACTAAACACACATTTTATGAAGTGGTTTCTGAGCAGAGAATGCATCCCGGTTATGAAACGGCAGCTACATTGGAGGACTGTGCAAGCTGGGGATTTACCCGTTTTCTCCCTTTCCACCAGGGAAAGGGAACTCTATTTAGGAGAAACTGGAGGCTCTATGCTTAAAGAGACTCTATTCAGGAGGAAGGGGCGAAGTGCTACTTAGCCGTGCTCCTTCCCAGTGCCATACTTACAGCAGCTGCAGGGAGGGCAGGTGGGAAAACATCCTGTCCTTGACTTCGGAGAAGGTCCCGTTGACAAGGCTCCTGGAAAAAGAGATGCCACCCATCAGGCGGGAGCGCCCCGCATCCCTTCAGCACCCGCCTGCTCGTCCCGACCCGCGCGGTCCCGCACTCACAGGGAGCCCAGGCCGGCGGGCAGGCTGCGCGGCGCCCCCGCC